>AYEL01091769.1:0-19791 GCA_000484575.1 Olivierus martensii | reverse complement strand
ATAGACAGAAGGGGACAGAAAGTGGATTTGAGCCCATAAAGACGAATAGATAAAGAGGGCTCGCCCAGCGAGCCCTCTTTATCTATTCATCTTTATGGGACTAAGAAGCAGCGACTTGGAGAAAGCGAACACATTCGCTTTCTCCAAGTCTGCTGCTTGGCGCCATTACAAACCCAGAGCGGTGCTCTGCATAAAGGCGGATTCCCACTTGAACTGGGCCACCACGGGCTGATGAGTCGCAAACGCCGATATGCTCAGTATTCGTTCCCATTCAATGATTCAATTAAGCATTTGCGTAAACAACTGAAGACATTGCACTTGAGAGGCAAGCACTATAATAAATGTTGTTCAGATAAATTTAGCAACACTGGAGCAGCTGCCTGCTTGACTCAGCTCGTCATAGTGGCTATTCAACTCATAAGTAGTAAGTAGCAAGCACACTTACATTTCATATTTATTCTAAAAAAACAAAGTAAATTAAAAATTTTTTATTAACAATTGCAATCCAGACTATAGTGAAACCTGGACTATTTGAAATTAGACTATGCGAGGTATTGCTGTAGTTACTTTCTGGGACCCAAAAAAACCAGCCAGAAATTTTTTACATTGGAGTTAATGTGAAATAAGTTTTTATATTATAAGTTTTCATATTATAATTTTAAAGAATACATTCCTTTTAAATTGAGAGATATCTCTAATTAAATTTCTAGTATTTCCTGATATATATTCAAACATAGGTACAGTTTTTAATTCTAAGGATACTGAACTATCAGAATTTTATTATAGTAATATTATAGTATAGGAAGATATATTTACAGACATATTTAATATTAGATCTCCTTTGAAAAATTGGCATTTGAAAGGGGGATCCAATATTAATCATCCTTGAGAAGCTAATTGGCTTCAGAGGAGAAAGCATGCAACAGAGATGAAGAATAGTCAAGGGAAGAAGGAAACCGTTCATGTAGGGGATATACCAATGTGGTTTGATGGTTTGATATATTGTTTCGTTGTAATAAAGGAAATATAAAAACTGCGGCGTCTTTACTCACTTTACTCTACAGGTATTCCTCGATTTACGCGATCTCACTAAAAATTGATTAAAAATTGTCTCGTGGATGAACTGCTCGAGTACTATTCATCAGAGATCAACTAATGAAGAGATTTTGAAATGGAAAACAACATGAATGATGAAAGTTAGGATCCCTTTGTTGCTGAACCCATCAAAAAACTTATAATGAAACATATTGACAGTGCCGTCAGAATGATTGAAGAAAATGATCCTAATGACGCGTTGGCGCTTCTAGTCCCATTAGGACTAGAAGTGTCAAAGTCGCAAGAGAAATTCAGAATTCTTTGGCTTGCTACAAAGAACTTTACAGAAAGAGGAAGAATGATGCCTTCGGACGTACTTTTGTATTATTATGCAGTACTGGAAGGACGAGAATTTATGATTTTTACAGATCTTAAATATTTTGAACTTTGAACATTTTTATTTTATATATATATAATTTTTATTATATATATGGATAATAGATGGCGAATTAAGTGATAAACGATCCTACTGGATCCAACGATGAGATTGAGGTGACTTTTAATGGCAAATATCACTCCAAATTATATGAAAGTCTACAAATTAGTTTGAAACTTATTATTGGAATCAAACAGATAGATCTGGTGATGTTCTTATAAGCGTCCTTTTGTTGATTTTTGTTATTTGCAAACTGCTCTAGTTCTTTCATTAATTGGTTTCATAAACCCGGTCCTCCAGGGTGGTAAGCCAAAGCTTTACCACGCGGCCATCCGGCCAACAATGATACCTTCAGCTGAGTCGTCTAGACTCAGCTGAAGGTATCATTGGCTGTTTCATTAAAAAAGTTGAAGATCATCAACATATCGTCCAGTCGTAAATGAGTCTGATGAGTCTGGATCATCCCACTCTTGCTCTCTTGAAGAGCAAGAGTGGGATGATCCAGACTCATCAGACTCATTTACCCATTGATCCAGACTACATTGAATTAAAGACTGTCGTTGAAGGATGGGGTTCAACAGGCCGGGCCCGGACCCCTCCTGAAAAATTGGAGGTGTGGGACCCGGATTTGAACCCGGATCCTCCAGGGTGGTAAGCCGAAGCTTTCCCACGCGGCCATCCGGCCGACGGTTTCAAAGATTAAGGCTGAACTCACACGAAGCACAACAGAACCACGCCACAACCACAAAACGGTGGTTACAGTGTGGTTGGGTTGTGGCCAAAATCAACCACTCGCGAAATATTTACATGCGCAGTCGGTAAGGAACTGCGCGTATATATGCGCAATCCGTTACCGATTGCTGATGGACAGGATGCGCTGTCGGCGGCTGGTGGTCGGTATGTCGCACTGTGTGAGTTGTGCTCAACCACTGCCGACCACAATTTTGTGTATGATATCGACTACAAGTTGCGACAGCCGTTGAAACCGACTTCAGTTTAGTGGTCTGTCTGAGTTAGATTATGCGTTTCTATATTAATATAGTTATAATTCATGACCTTCCACAAGCAACCATCGTTTTGTTTTGTGGCGTGGTTCTGTTGTGATTCGTGTGAGTTCAGCCTAAATTTTGTCAATCAATTTTCAATGGAATTTTTTTAATTCTTACATTTTTTGACTTATTCCATTCTTAAACGGAATAAACGAATGTACTAATCAGATTAAATTCTAGTCTGTCTTTCGGTATTCTGTCTTGGATAAAATTCAAATCTGTTATTAGGGAAACAAGACTTATTGAAAATGATCGATATCGGTTGGATATTATCAGTTTATAAGAAAGAAGACATTTCCCTTGATATGGAATAACATCGCGAATAAATACTTTCCAATCTAAATGAAATATATACATAATATTGGGCCATAAAGGATTCTAATATTAATTATATATTTCATTCAGATTAGATAATATTTATCCGAAATATTGCTTAAAAATAAATGATATATATTTTCTCTCTTATTATATGTGATATAAATTATTTTAAATAAATCCAAAATCGATGTTTTAACATATTCAACAGAAACATTTATAAAATCAAATAATGGAAAAAGGTGAAGGATCGATTCATCGATCTTGATAAAATTATTATTACCTAAAAACAGTTGTAATGTGCTTCGTAAAAGGTCATCAGGAGGCATGCAGCCAATTACTTTAAGTTTGGATTGGTTAGTTAGATAAGCCGCCATATCGCACAAAAGATATAATTTATCTGGCGGCGGCGACTTGTAGAGTCATCACAGGCTAGCCAACACCCATGATGGGGTTTACTGAATGATCGAAGGATGGGGTTTAACGGGCCGAGCTCGAACCTCTCCTGAAAAACTGGAGATTTGGGAACCGGATTTGAACCCGGATCCTCTAGAGTGGTAAGCCACAGCTTTACCACGCGGCCATCCGGATGACCAATTACTATAAGCCAAAGCAGTAATGACTATCTGATACTTATTACGAGAATCATTTGGGATGAAATTTAACTCGCTTCAGCTTTCCTTCTCAAATTATATCTGATTAATTTGAAAATTATTATTTGAAGTATAATTACCAGATTAATAATAATGTATTTAATTTAGAACGAAAGTTATAGCAAGTAATAAAACATATTACAGTAACATTAAATAAAAGTAAGCAAAATTATACAAATATAGTAAAAATATTAAAATAAAATTTTAATTGATATCAAGCTAGAAATTTATAGATTACATATAAGAGAGTATTTGGATATGCATATGCATTATCAATAATAGGCACATCCAATTATATAGTCTAAAATAAAATAAAAGCAATTAGTAATGCATATACCATATTGCATATCGTATCTATTAGAGATTATCTACTTACTTTAAATTAAATGCATTTTTAAAGCATTAAAAATCGTAAATGAAGTGAATCGTAAAGCTAGACTAGAATTTCTAAAGACATATATAAATCAACCTCAAGAATTCTGGAACTTTATATTTATTCTCATCTACAAACAGAACAGAGTTCCAGAATTCTGGAGCTCTGTTCTGTTCTGTTCCAGATTCACTTCATTTACAAGTTTGAACCCGGTCCTCCAGGGTGGTAAGCCAAAGCTTTACCACGCGGCCATCCGGCCAAACAATGATACCTTCAGCTGAGTCTAGACTGTTTCATTAAAAAAGTTGAAGATCATCAACATATCGTCCAGTCGTAAATGAGTCTGATGAGTCTGGATCATCCCACTCTTGCTCTCTTGAAGAGCAAGAGTGGGATGATCCAGACTCATCAGACTCATTTACCCATTGATCCAGACTACATTGAATTAAAGACTGTCAGAATTATATAATGTTAGGTATTTATTCATCCAACCATTCATTCATTAAAATTTGTTTTGTTTATAAGTTTAAATAATTCGTTCATTAAAATTTGATATTTTGTTCATAGATGTAAAGTTTTTTCATTTTTTAGCCTTCTGAAAAAACCAGTCCCTATCTTACTCATGCTAAATTCAACTCACTTTACGCGATTTTTTCATGGAACCAATTAATCGCGAAAAGCGAGAGACACCTGTACCCTTGGGAACATAATGAAATCTACATTACTAACATTATTTTATCTAGCAAAAATCTGATATATTTTCATATTTGACATATTCTATGGAGCCAATTCTTTCTTTATTACTTCCATTTATGTAAAAATTATAAATATCTTAGATGTAAATATTTTAATAATCGTTATCTCCAAAACATGTTACATGTTTTCTAATATCCGAGGTGTGATCAATAAATAACCGGATTGGCTTTAACTGCATCATTATTATTAAATTACATTTCTACCATGTTTGTAAAAGCCCCCATAAAGTCTTCTCTCTTAAGTTGGTCAATATCGCCTGCGATTCAGCTTCAGTCTCTTCTACCATCTGAAAACGTCTCCTCTTAAGCTTCAATTTCATTTTTGGGAATAAAAAGTGGAACTAAATCCAGCGAATAGGGAGGGTGTTAAATGTCAAAAATTCACGAGTTTTAATCGATGAGTGCGCCAGTGCATTGTCATGGTGGAGATGTCAGTTTTGTTTGAACCACAATTTTGGCTGCAAACGACATTCCAATCATGTCACAAATTTCTCTGATTGTTAATCGTAGATTTTCACGAATAATTCTCTAAATTTCAGCGACATATTTGGCAGTTGTGCTGGTATGGAAACGTCACGGTTTCTCATCATCCTCGAGTGACGTTAGACCATTTTTAAAACATGAATACCACATATAATATTGAATTCTATTCATGGTTTTATCACCATAAACATAGCGAAGCATTGCAAGAGTCTCAGATGTTGTTTTCATAGTTTTACACAAAATTTGATGTTCGCTCGCTGCTCGAATTTTGCATTCATCTTGACAATCGCAGAGGGTTCAAAACATGTGTTAACAAAACTCTTTGTGAAACAGATATGGATGCACACAGCACAAAGATTTTTTCCAGACTGAGTTACAATGCTTAACAGAGCTGCTACCTACAAGTATTAGTCATTACATCCCACCATCGCCACGGCATAACCACTGTCCTGTTATATATATTGATCACACCTGTCATTTGAATAGACATAGAGGTTACAAAGACCGAATAAGAATAACAATACATATTATTACTTTATAACAGATTGTAAAATTTGTTTATGATCTTACTATACAGTAGCTCTACTTCAGACGTAAACAGGTACACTCTCATTATGATCATGCCATTTATGACCATTTTCTGTAATAAATATTAGTTTATATCATTTTTAATTTTTAATATAATGTCAATGAGCAGGATATGCATCTTAATCTTATATATGTATTATTTAAAAATGATGGGCATTCAAATTTCCAAGATTTTCTCTTAATATATTTTGAACTAATCACTGGATTCATATGAAGAATGCCTAGAACAAACCATTGCAGATGACGTTTACGACATGCAAGTTAATCCTTCATCTTTCAAAAAGTTATTCTCATTAATAAATAAGTTTGAATTATTTGAATGATATTTATGAAATTCAATAGAAATTTACTTTGAAAGATTGATTAATCTTTCAGCTTCATCTACTTGAAAATGGCGGAGGTTCAAAATTATGTTGTACTGCCTATTAACCATCGAATCGTTTGCTAGATTTTTATGATAGTCAATCGAAGATGTTGAGTCATTAAGATGATAGAATGATAAAATTTTAATCGATTCTTTTATTATCTGTCTATCTAAGATATCTCATGAATCAAACATTACTGAACAAACTTTATTTGAAAATCATTCCTTATTACCCAAACTACATCTTTATTATTTTTCCTTCATGATTTCATTACAAGATGGCAGCTGTTAGAAACAAGAATAAAGGTCATTGAAATTTGAAATATTCTTTGAAGCTATTTATCCACATGAAAGACATTTTAATCATTTAAACAAGTATTAACGATACTTTTATTTTGTTTTAATTGATATATCTTCAATAATTTTATGAATAAATAAAGGAAGAAAATAATTAAAATAAACATTTATTTTTATATAAATTTTATTTAGGTTTACTGAAAGTAATATTTATTTTCTATCATATTATACACCTAAGAAAAAAATTCAATGGACTAAATATCAAACAGCATAAATTTCTGATTTCCATACCACATAAAAATGGATAGAATTTATTTATTAATACAATATTTTTAGATCCACAACTTCAATAAAAATTACGTCCTTTCGATTAATGTTTTCAATGCACACTTTTTATTCTATCTCTTGATAAATTGCAGTCTGAGTTTACTAATTGGATGAAGTATAATTTCCGCACATAATACTATTTTATCGGGTGGATCCAGAGAACTGACATGGAAATGTCGCAATATATTAATGAGGATAGTTTTTTCTTCCATCATCGCATATCTTTGTCCTGTGCCATAACGCAAATTGTAAATATAAGTAAAACAAAAAAACTTGGAATTTTTATAACTTTTGCATACTTACCAATGCAATTTCTTGGACCAGCAGAGAAAGGAATAAATGCGTAAGGATGTCTGTTAATAGAATTTTCTGGTAGAAACCGATCAGGATCAAAAATCTCTGGATTTGAATAAAATTCAGGATCGTGGTGCATAGAATATATTTCAATGGCAATGAAGGATTTTCTTGGAATTGTAATTTCTTCGTCTAAACAGAATTAAATTATTATTTAAGCGCAATTGTGAACATCCGTAATTTTAAAATATGTAGAAACTCACTCAGTTTCAAATCTTCATCATTCTGTCTGCCTATAATGGGAACTGAAGGGAAAATCCTTAAAGACTCCTTAACAAAATTCATTCAAATACTTCAAATTTCATAAAAATATCAATAAAACAATAATGAATCTGTTAAGCATGGTATACCTTTATCACACAGTCTAAATATTTCAATTTTTTAATATCTTCTGCAGTGATAAGTCTCTTTTTGTCTTCACCAAAGACATTATACAATTCGTCATACACTTTCTGTTGAATGTCTTGATACTGGCCGAGATTATAAAGAACCCAACTGACTGCAACACTAGTTGTATCGTGACCCTAAATATTATTCATTAATATCAGTATTTAGATAAAAGTTTTACCATGTTTATGATGAAAAATATCATCCTACTGCAAACATGAAAGTATCTACTTCTTCTCTGATATCGTCCAAACTAATATTTTCCTTATACAAGTGATGGTAAAGTAGAAGATTAAGAAAAGCTCTTCTTTTACTATTCAAATACACATTTTCGGAATCCATGTCATACTCTTTTCCATTTTCCATATCTTTCTCCATTTCTTTCTTGCATTCTAATATCACCTGATTCAAAAATGTATTTGACATCCTGCTATCTTGGTATACTTCTGATCATTTTATAACCATGAGATATTCAAGAGTTACCTGTTTGGTATGTTGATGCACTATGTTCACTGATCTCCTAAATTCTCTTCCTATTGACGTTAAGTAAAAAATGACATCAGGCCACAGCCATGCTTGCATATATCTGATCGGAATTATCTTTTCTATTCTATAAATTAAATGTATTCAAGAGATGCATAATAACTTATTTAAATGCTTAGATCATAACTAACCTATGGACTGCTTTGACATATTCAGAATCTTCGTTTTGTTGTGCCCCTATTTCCACACCCATAGCAGTTTCTATTGCAAAGATAAATTTTTAAAATGTATATAATACTAACCGTTCATCTAGTCTTCAAGCAATAATTACCAGCAATGATATCCAAAGTGCAAAGAGACATCAGAGGAAGTATATCAATCCATGACTGCTGCAACATTTTATTTATTCTATCGATCAAAATGAAAGAATTTTTATTAAAAACTATCTGAAAATTATCTAATATCCTAAAATGAAATGATGGAGTCAAAAGTTTTCTTCTTGGTCTCCATGTTTTGCCAGACCTGTTTGAAAAATTTCAAATGATTACAGTGAAAGAGCAAGATTCACTTAAGTTTTATGCATTTGTGATTTATTTCTTTTTATTTTTATGAAATGTAAGTTACCTTGTTACTAAACCATTTCCAAGCCAAGGCTGGATGGCTTTGTAAAGCCATCCTTTATCGAGAACTGTACTATTATTCAATACTATCTGAAAACATATATATATATTCAATAGAAACTTATGTTATTGAAAAAATTTGCAATTTTGTGAATTATTTTTTAATTATAACACTTACTTCCATATATTCAGGTTTGAAGATATGGACATTTATATTACCAGCTATGGAAAAACCGAAGATTCCCTCTTTCTTGTGCAACTGGCATCTAGAACAAAAATACTGGAAAAGTCCTGAATAAAAAAACATTGAAAAATTTCAATTTTTTTATTAAACATAATTATTATTTTTTTCACTTACATAATTTAAAATTTATTATAAAATGTATTATTTAAGATAATATAAGAATATCGAGAAAACTAAAATAAAAATGGAAAAAATAATATTGTAACAAAAAAAAAAACACGAGTAATATTCCTCTAGAAAAATGCAATAATAGATATATGATAGCAAATATTGATTTTCTAGTTATAAATATTAAGCATATATGATATTTATTATTTTGATCAAAAAATTATTTGTAGCGGATAATATTTAATAATTTATTTTTTAAGATAAATTAAATTAAACTTGAAAAATAGAAAGAAGATTTTAATTTTATATATTGAAAAAATGAAAAGCTGTAACTATAATATTAATTTTTTCATCTGGATGCGAATTGACTGAATATATACGAACAATAATTTTTAATAAGTAGTTTTAAATTATTGTTTTCATTTTTTGAAGAAAATAGGAAAAATTGATACATCTTTGCATCACCTGATTAAAATCATCTAAATAAATTGAATACATTCTTTGAATATTAATTTTTTTAATTATTTAATATGTACATCAATGCATAGAATAGATATTCATTTTTTAATGTTTAAGAGAATTCTTTGATAAGAAAAAATTCACGAGTTTTTCAATAGTTTCTTTTTTTTTTTTTTGCTCCTTTTCAGAAAGACCATTCTTTCTGCCACTTTTAAATGACATATAACTAAATTCTTCCCGTCTTCTACGAAGCAATTGATACACAATTTAGGAAAAAGTCACTAATTCTGCCATTGAGGATTCTAGGAGATTTTCTTATGCAATTGGCATCTACAACGAAAATACTGGAACAGTCCTGAATAAAAAAGCAGTAAAAAGCAACAGTAAAATTTGTTATAAAATTTATTGCATAAGATGCCATAAGAGTATGAATAAACTAATAAAATTAAAAAATTTTTTCATTAAATTTTTTTCTCCAATTGAAAAAGAAAAAAATATTATTTACTAGATTTTTTTAAATTGATCGTCAATAATATATCTTATTATATTTTATTTATTACAGTATAATTAAAGTAAATGAAATGAAAATAGAAAAAAATAAAATAAATGAAAATCATTTTGCCGCCTTTGTCAATTTCGCGCTACAGGCAGGGGCCTGCCCGGCCTGTGCGTAACGGCAGCCCTGGTTAGGTTAGTTAAACCACCCTATCACACGACGGATAAACTGTATCTGGCAGCGGTCACTTACAGTGCCCCATCACAAGATGGCCAACGCCCTTGAGGAATCAAACGGATGATTGAAGGATGGGGTTCAACGGGCCGAGCCCGGACTCCTGAAAAACTGGAGGTATGGGACCCGGTTTGAACCCGGATCCTTCAGGGTGGTAAGCTTTACCACACGGCCATCCGGCCGACCATAATCATATTTAGTTTATTTATGAAACTTGGCCAAATTTATATTTCTAAGTTATGAAAAACTGGAGGTATGGGACCCGGTTTGAACCCGGATCCTTCAGGGTGGTAAGCTTTACTACACGGCCATCCGGCCGACCATAATCATATTTAGTTCATTTATGAAACTTGGCCAAATTTATATTTCTAAGTTAAAATTTATTGGGGGTTGAAAATAGCTCTATTTAGTAAAATGAGCCTCTTCAGTTTATCAAGAATGGGTTAGGTTTCTCCAATTGAAAAAGAAAAAAATATTATTTACTAGATTTTTTTAAATTGATCGTCAATAATATATCTTATTATATTTTATTTATTTATTTATTTTTTTTGCATATTTTACGCCCCCTTTCCAATCAGGGAGATTACTAAGGGGCGGGGGCTGCACCCACACCCGTGATTGGGGGCCGGATGGTGAAGGACGGGGATCGCTGAACCGGACCCAGCCACCCCGAAAAAAACTGGGATCCAACCACGTCCTTCTGAGTGGCACATCTCTGGGGCGAACCCGGAGGGACTGGATTCCTCCAGAGGAGGACCCGAACCCGAAAAAAACTGGGATCCAACCACGTCCTTCTGAGTGGCACATCTCTGGGGCGAACGCGGAGGGACTGGATTCCTCCAGAGGAGGACCCGGATCCTCCTGCATGGCACACCGATAGCGTTACCACTCGGACATCTGGCCTCCTATTTTTTATTTATATTGTTGCAAAGCAAGTTAATAGGTATCTCCTAGAATCCTCAAAAGCAGAATTAGTGTATTTTTTGTTTAAATTATCTATGTATCATTACATAGCAGAAGAGAAAAATTTGTACTTCATTTAGAAGTTAAGGTTAAGGTTAAGGTTAATTAGATTACGCCGCCATATCCTCATGGGATATACTGTATCTGGCGGCGGCCACTTGTAGAGCCCATCACAGGCTGGCCATCACCCGTGATGGGGTCAATCGGATGGTTGAAGGATGGGGTTCAACGGGCCGGGCCCGGACTCCTCCTGAAAAACTGGAGGTGTGGGACCCGGATTTGAACCCGGACCTCCAGGGTGGTAAGCCAAAGCTTTACCACGCGGCCATCCGGCCGACCTTCATTTAGAAGTAGCAGAAAGAAAGATCTTATTGAAAAAGAGCAGAAAACAACCACGAAAGGCTCAAGTGAATTCTCTCTCAAGGAAACCTCGCTTAAATGACTAAATATTAAATCAATAATTACATAATAATTCACTTAATGTTTATTTCCAAACTTCTAATTCTTCATTGTATATAATTCAAGTCGAGTTTTAATATAAGCAGAGATGCAAGAAATTTATAAAATAAAAATCGCAAATACCATGTTCAAAATATCTGCACATATAACATAAATAAAATAAAAACTTATATAAATTTGCATAATGGCATTTATATACAGGATGAAGAAAAACTTCGTCATAAAATTTTGTGTACTGATAGGAGACCCTCGAAACAAGCGAAGATGTCTAATGAACATATAGTCTAAATGGCACCGTTTTCGAGTTATAACTCTAAAGCTATCCAATCATAGGAGAGCGACGCAATGCGACGCGTTGCCTTGTCAAGACGCGTCGCATGGTGACGCTTTGTGACTCGATGGTGATTAGCTAGCTTTAAAGGGTTATAACTCCAAAACGGTGCCATTTAAATCATATTTTCATTCGACATGTTTCGAGGCCCCTTATCAGTACACAAAATTTTACGACGAAGTTTTTCTTCATCCTGTACTGTGTATGTCGGCCGGATGGCGGCGTGGTAAAGCTATAGCTTACCATCCTGGAGGACCCGGGTTCAAATTCAGGTCAACACCTCCAGTTTTCCGGAAATTGGCCAGCTTGTGAACCCATTAAGGGTGTTGGCCAGCCTGTGATGGGCTCTATAAGTGGCCGTCGCCAGATACAGTATATCTCTCGTAAGATATGACGGCTTAACCTATCTAACCTAAACATTTATATATATATATATTAATTTATTATATTATTATTAAATTAAAATATTATAATTATATATATTAAATAAATAAAAATAAAATAAATATATTAAAATTAATTATTATTTAAAAAATATATATATATATATACATATATAAATACTATTATGTAAATTTTAATGCTTATATAAATACAGACTTGAAAATGCTATTTACTTCCTCGAAGATTATTCAAGCTTCCATCAGTTGACAATAAAGATTTGATAAAAACAAACCAGATAGGAGGTAATCGTCGAATGGGCACATTGCAATCTTTAAGTCTCGATAATGCTTGGCGTTGTTTCCACCATATCTTCAACAATAAGAAAAGAACAGGAGATAAGAGAATGCACAGTAAGACTATACCTGACATGGTAACTAACATCACATTCTTCTGTATTGCATCTGAGTTTAATTTTATATCAGATATGTTTGTTATGTCACTGTAAATGTGATACAGATGATTCATTCTACATGATCGATATCGTAGTTTTGAATTAAATTGCAATTTTTGTACCTGTAAGCAATTTAAATTCACTTGAACAACAACTTCTTATAAAGCATATTGATATTATGTGTAAAAATATTATACTGTATTCTAAGAATTAATATAAATTTTTATATTTATTTGAGGAAAAATTTAATACATCATCTGTATAATGAATTTGAAATGTATACTTTATATGTTATTAACAATATCTTTTGCATCAACATTTATTAAACAAAGTTCTCATATTATTGATATCATTTTATGTTGATATCGAATTTTCTTTGTTTCTTTTTTAATTTAGAGATTATTGTAACTTAAAAATTGTATCATAAGAGTTATTAACCTTTTATAATAAATAAAACGATTAATTCTGTGTTTTCTCTTTCTAAAGATGAGGGAAAGGTATATTCAGAGTCGGACTGACATATATCAGCCAGATGGCCACGTGGTAAAGCTTTGGCTTATTACCTTGGAGGATCCGGGTTCAAATCCGTGTCCTAAACATTCAGTTTTTTAGGAGGGGTCTAAGCCCACCTGTTGAACCTCCATCATGGGTATTGGCCAGCCTGTAATGGGTTCTATAAATGGTATATTTATATCCCTTATGAGATATGGCGGCTTAACTTACCTAACACAAACTAACAGACTGATATATAACCTAGAAAAGCTGCAATTTAACACTGCACATTATAAGGGATTTCAATCTATCTTCACTTTAGCTTTGCTAATAAATATTAAATGCATTTGTTAGCCTGTTAAATGTTAAACCTTAGGAGTCACAATATTGAATATATTGGGTCCTGGATATTAAGTCACGCCTTGATGCTACTTCCTGATATACAGTAATACCCTGTTTACACTATGCAATATAAACCAGTTTGTAAATGATCGCGTTGAAAATTTAATGAGTTCGAGAGAAAACATCGTTCATATTACAATATTGTTTAACCAGTTTACATTACACAGTGACCTCTGGTGTTAAATAATATACTTCCGCTTCTTCTGAGGGATATACGTGGGGCTATCGCTTTCCTCCAATTCTTTCGAAGGAATAAAAATCACCTTAAATTATAATAAAAGCTTTAAACATGGTGACTATAAGTAAATATATGTAAAATTAGAATAAAAGTTTCATCAAAGTGCTAATTACAAGTTCTCATCAAGCAATTTAACTTCCAAAGCGAGAGAAAAAATAATGGTGGCACATCCTGTTTCTTCCAGAACCAACGTCCAATCAGGAGTGAGTTTCAGTTTGAACCCTATAAAACTTTCTCGTTCAGTTCGTTTGAAAACGTCATTAGTGTGTGACATTTTCAAACCAGTTGGCTATTCATTCCGTTCAGATTTATGAAATTAAACAAGTTGTAGGACTTGAACTGATTTATATTACATAGTGTAAACAGGGTATAATAAACATTCGAATAGTATATACAAGGTGTTCTGTGAAGCGGCGACAAACTCAGAGCAGCGATAGTAGGCATCAAGAGGAATCAAAATTGCATGGAACAGGATATCGCAAACCACATTTAGTCGGTAAAAATCGCGAAAATACTTATGCAGAGTATGACGACGACGCGTTCGACAATCGTTTCTCTGTCGCTGTGGCCTGTGTAATGATGTCTGCAGCCTTCAATTCGAACAACTATAATAATTTCTCGTCGTTCCCTTTCCGGCAATGTACTCTGCATCATAGACTATGTTGTAAACATGCTATCAAATAAATGTTTTTTTTGTACTTATTATTGCACTGTTTGTCGCCCCCGCTCGACGTCTGACCCTGCATAAATATTTTCGCGATTTTCATCGACTAAATGTGGTTTGCGATAGCATGTTCCATGCAATTTTGGTTCTTCTTGATGCTTACTATCACTACGATGCTTACTATCTTCTTGATGCTTACTATTTAATTACTATTTTCGCGATTTTCATCGACTAAATATGGTTTTCGATAGCATGTTCCATGCAATTTTGGTTCTTCTTGATGCTTGCTTCTCTGAGTTTGTTGCCACTCCAACAAAACACTCATATAAATATAAAATTAAAGAGTTTATAGAAAGTACAAATAAATAAATTACATATTTTCATTTTTTACTATTGTTAATTTCTTCATGTATTTTGTTGTAATGTGGAATTTAGTTTACTTAGAAAGTAAATTTCTCGATCAACATTAAAATAGGATTTTTTTTAATATTTTACTCCCTCTTTCCAATCAGGGACATTACTAAAGGGGCGGAGCCAGTTCCGACCACGGGCTGCACCTACACCCGTGGAGGGGGCCGGATAGTAAAGGACTGGGATGGCTGAGCCAGACCCAGCACCCCGAAAAAAACTGGGACCAGACCCGGAACGCCAACCCGGGTCCTCCTGTGTTGCACGCCAACGCGTTACCACTCGGCCATCCGGCCACCCAAATGGAGTTTATTGATGCATCTTATTAAAAATAATAATTTATCTAACTAAGCTTAATCAGCTTTAATAAATAATTTCTATAATTCAGATATGTTTTCCCTTTGACAGATAATTTTCGTTTAAACAATGAAAAAGTAAAAATTTAATCTGGATTTATTTTCTCAAATTATTATTCTATATAAATTGACTCAAATTAGGTAATAACAGAATTTCAATCTTTTCACACCAGAGGGCTAATGAAAATTAGATCTCTGGCGTCAGAGAACTGTACTATTCAAAACATATAATTTAATGGAAATAATAGATTAAGTGTGTATAAGTTAAAGCAAAATATATAAATAATTATGTCCATATCTGAAATAATAAGAAATAACTTAATTCAGAATAATACTCATACAATCTCAATTTTCTAAACTGATTTATAAAGATTATACATGTTTTTGAATGGTATGTATATTTTTTCATGCACAATTCTGAATTAATAATCATATTTATTCTTTTAGAAAATGTAATAAAAATTTCACTACTCTCTTCTTGAAAACTGCAATCGCAGCTTGTTAATGCTTCGAAGCACAATTGTTGCACATAATATTATTTTATCTCGTGGATCCAGGGAACGGACATAGAAATGACGTAATACGTTGGCAACGACGATTTTCTCTTCCATCATGGCAAACTTTTGTCCTGTGCATATAAAAACTAATCAGAAAATTCAAAATAAGAATATGAGAACAGATATATGTAATTTTAATTACCGATGCAATTTCTCGGTCCTGCAGAAAAAGGAATAAAAGAAACAGGATGTCTGTTTATGGAGTTCTCAGGTAAAAATCTGTCGGGATCAAAAATTTCGGGATTTGGAAAATATTCAGAATCGTGATGTAGGGAATATATTTCAAGAGCAATTGAAGATTTTTTTGGAATGGTAATTTTATCATCTAAAAATAATATAAAAATAAAAAATATTAATATTATCATCATCAATAAAATAATTAGTAAAGATGAAAGACAACTTAATGAAACTTACTCAACTTCACATCTTCATCAGTTTGTCTGACAATAACAGGTACTGAAGGAAAGATCCTAAACGATTCCTTAAACCAAATATTTGAAATCGTCAATTATACATTGCTAATTGCTAGTCAGATATATTGAATTTTGAGAAATTTTTTTTTTTTTTTACTTTTAGTACACAATCCAAATATTTCATTTCTCTGATATCTTCTGAAGTCACAGGTCTCTCTTTATCATCTCCAAATATATTATACAACTCTTCGTACAATTTCTGTTGTATATCAGGATGAAGACCAATGTTATATAGAACCCAACCGATTCCAACACTAGTGGTATCGTGACCCTAAATAGTATTAAAATTGATAAAAATACCGCATTTATGTACCGCAAGAAAGATAATGCATGCAACATAAATCGGGTTTTCCTACTTCATTATTTACTTTGCGTCACCTCTGTAGCTTCAAATTTATAAATTTTATTATTAATTATGTAAACATGCAGGCTTTAATGCTTGTTCAATCAAAACTAACCAGGTATTGAGGGTTTTTTCCAAAGGAATCCCTCATTATCTTGAATATCTTGAGATTACCTCAACAGTGATTATATCGTTAACTAACCATCACTTATTTTTAATAAGTATGCATATACATATTTGTTGGAAAATATTATTGTTTTTGCTCTACGTTGTATTCATTAATTATTATTTTCTCATTTATTCGAGGTAATTTCATCATGATTTCTGCTTTTTCATATTTAGATGCAAACAACTATCTTCTAAATTTAAGTTAGATATCTAAATTTATGACTTATATTTAAATCTATGACAATCTATGACATCAATAATGGGCTAAAGATTATATTATTTGTAATGATATAATCTAAAGCTTATTATTGATGATGATGATATTTACCGCAAACATAAAAGTATCTACTTCTTCTCTCATTTCTTCTAGACTAATATTTTTTTCGTGTTTGTAATTATGGAGTAGTAGATCAAGAAAAGCTCTTCTCTTCTTGCATTGTATGTAAATATTTTCTGTATCGTCTAAATATTCGCGATTTAATTTTTTCTCAGCTTCTTTCTCCTTCTCAGATATTACCTACCACGAGAAGCATAGTAAGTTTAATAATAATATCAAATATTAGAAGAATTTGAAAAGATTTATTACCTTTCTAGTAAAACTGTGCAAAATCCCCACAACTTTCTTGAATTCTCTTCCAGTTGGAGTTAGATAAAATACGATATCGGGCCACATCCATGGTTTTATGCTTCTAGTGCTGATTAATTCCTCTATTCTAGAAATGTAATATTTGATTGTTGTGCTCATTAAATTTTAATAATTTATTCATAAATTTTTTAAAATATAAACCTTTTAATGGTCTTAACGTATTGTGATTCTTCGTTATCCTGAGCGTTTAATTCCACTCCCATAGCAGTTTCTATGATAAAGAATAAAATAATATGCTAATATTAAAATGCAATAACCATTTTTGATATCAAAACCTCTACAATTATTACCAGCAATGATATCTAAAGTGCACAGAGATAACATTGAATGTATATCGATCCATGGTAGATGCAATTTCTTATTTATTTTCTCGATTAATACAAAAGAATGTTTATTTATAAAACTTTGAAAATTTTCTAGTATCTTGAAGTGAAACGATGGAGTTAAGATTTTTCTTCTCGGCTTCCATTTTTTTCCTGATCTGTCAAGAAACGTAAAGAAATGTAATTACGATTCTACCAAGTACTGTTCTATGAATATATTTATTTAACTGTATATGACAGGGGTGGCTAAACTGCGACTCGCGAGCCACATGCGGCTCTTTGTACCTTCAATGTGGCTCCATATCATGAAAGTCGATAGTAAATATGAAACGAATACTTATTTAAGTTAAAAAAATTACAGATATATTATATTTTTATCTATTGTAAAAAATATTATGCATCTATACGAAATAAATGCACCTGAAATAAACAATTTTTGAAATCATTATTAAGATTACCCGAAAAACTGATGCTCTTCTCATTGATCCAGAAAGAAAATATGGCTTTCGAGTATTTGAGATTCACCTCTGTGACTCGTAGTGACATGAAGTTTGGCCACCCCTGGTATATGAGTTCCAATATTCGATGATTAGTCCTATTTTTCCATTAATTTTTTATTATTTGTTTGTTTTCATCTAAATCAGCATTATTATTTTTAATGGAAATCCAGAAAAATGCAAGCTGATAGCTTAAATTATAATTTTATGTGCCTTATCTAGAATTATGAATATTTTTTCAGGAAATTCAACTAAACATAATGAAAATCGTGCTTATTTACGTCGTTACTAATCCATTACCCAGCCATGGTTTAATATTTCTATACATCCAACCTTTATCGAGCACTGTATTACTATTCAAAATAACCTGAAAATGCACAAATATAAGTTTCAGTTTTCGATATTATAACGATTTGTTTACTTTATTATATTCATGATAATTTCTGAACACAAGTGTCTACTTACTTCGATATGTTCAGGTTTAAATAGATGCACACCAATACTTCCAGCTACAGAAAGTGCAAAAATCCTTTCTTTTTTGTACAAGTGGCATTGAGCAAAGAAGTATTGAAATATCCCTATATTTAAATTTATAAAATATATTAAGATACTACATTAAAATTTCAATATTTTATTATTTTTAGTTTAAAATTTTTCTCTATCACCACAAATACTTTGAAAGAAAAGCTTTAAGAAAAGATACTATTATAAAGAGCTTTTTTCAATTAATAATTTACATACAAACTCTTGCAAGTTTTCAATGCTCTTGAGTTTTATTGTAACATTGAATGGTTCCTATCATTTTTTTTATTTTCAACAATATAAACCAAGAGAAAATATTAATAATACCTGATCTTTCTTATTTTTAAGATTAAAAATTTGCTAATACAGTATAACACCTGTAATCCGAAAATTTGATTCATCCACCATCTTGATATCCTGGTACAGTGAAACCTGTCTAAGTTGGACACATTTGGTTCCTTTAAAATGTGTTCAAGTTAGAGAGGTGTCCAACATAGAGAGATTCATAAAATCAAAATTTTTTCTAAGCATACTAAACATTAAATTTTCATGTCAATGCAAATCTTTATTCAATTCAAATTGGAAACATTTATTATTTTAAATGAAACTCAAAAATGTCAAATACAAACTACAGTCTATCAATGGTTTCAACATGAGAACTATTTATTTGAAAAGAAGTCTGTATGAAGCCTTTTTTATATTTAATTTACACTTTATCCACACATTTTCAATTTTATTTTTTCTTATACCAAATAGAGTTTCAACAATCTCTGATTCGTTATTAGAAAATACTTATCGTTCAAATTCCTCTACATATTCCAAACTGTTTCATGATCATTCTAACAAAGTCTCTATATGAATTGAGCTGGATATAATCTTTTCAATTAAATCACTGGCTGTGCTAGTGATTTAATTGAAAAGATTATATCTAGCTCAATTCATATAGAGACTTTGTTGGAATGATCATGAAACAGTTTTTAAAAATATATAGAGGAATTTGAACGATAAGTATTTACTAATAATGAACCAGAGATTGTTGAAACTCTATTTGGTA
>AYEL01091767.1:0-39763 GCA_000484575.1 Olivierus martensii | reverse complement strand
TTCCTTGCCGAAAATGGAATGTAAGCGAAAGGATGCCGTTCTTTGAAGATTTCAGGATAAAAGCGTTCAGGATTGAAAATATTAGGATAAGGATAAATCCCGCGAACTCGATGAATAAAATGAATAAATACAGTTATTACAGAATTCTAAGGTAGTATGACGTCTCCTAAAGCAAAATAAAATGTAATATTTCTTACTCCTTTACTTTCAAAAATATGAACGTTTCAAAATTGAAAGCTTCATATCTCTGAAAGTAGAAGCAGAAAATAAAACGATAATTATTGTCACCAATGGATCTTCAATCGATTGTTCTAAATATCAAAAAATTACTGATTCACATGAAACAAAAATTCATAATTAATAAAAAATTTTGGTTTCTTTTGGTACTAAACGAGTTACGATAGGAAGAAGAGGCTAATGCTTCCTAATAAGTAAAATATTTTATTGCTGAAGTTGATATTAAAAACATTTCAAACTACTTTTATCTTTATCATACATTTCAAGTATTTCATCTTCTTCAAATTCTAACATGTAACAGGTCTTTCATTGTCATTGCCAAAAATCTCATATAGTTCCTCACATTCCTTATCCTCGATATTAGAATGCAGGTCATGACTGTATAGAGACCAACTTATTCCAACTATAGTGGTATCATTTATTTCATTAAAGCTATATCATGTAGTATGTTCTTCCTTACTACATGATATAGCTTTATATCAATAAACAATTTATAATTAATTTTATTAATAAATTTTTTTGTAATCAATGGGTCTTTTTATTATCAATTTTATTAATAAATTTTTTGTAATCAATGGGTCTTGATCTTGATTATACCGATCAATCGCCGATGCATATTCAGCTATCGACCCCCAACAGACCCCTTGATCATCATTGACCTCCTTTAAAATTTCATCGACCCTACTTTAGATAGTGCGATCTAATCTGATGTCACTTGGAATAAAGAACCACAAAAGTGAGAAAACCGAGTAGCATTGAACCTGCATAGTGCGAATATCGAATCACAGCCTTAAACTTTCTTACTTTTCCAGATAGGATTTCTAAGTTCTTGAATTCGCCATTAGAGGCGCAGCACCATTCTCGTTCTAGAGTCCCTAGAGAGAGTACCGCATTCCTTTGCGCATTTTATATCTTGTTAGATATGGCGTTATCATTCCGTTCTGGTTATTTTTTAAGAACATACCTTGTTATAGTGATGTTAATTTTCTAAACGAACAGGTAAGGGTCATAGATTCTTTCCTTTGCCGCCAGGTAAAAGAGATTAGAGATAAAAAGAAGTGGTTACAAAATAGCAGGAAAACTTTTCCAAATACGATCTTCGTTTGTTACGTAACCAACTGCTCTATTTATAAATTAGAAAAGAAATTAAGTATTATAGTTTAATTTCCATAAAGTTACCCATGATTATCGATCGGCAAAAGGATACAAAATGACGGCTGAAGACGTACAGCGCTTAATCATTTTCTTATATATTCCTATATTGAAACGCTAGAATACTTCAATTGAAAGTTGAAAAAGGATGCATAAGAACTTTTCCGAGAAGTTATAACTTCATATTTTATCTTGTCTTAACATCTTATCCAGTTATTATACTGCATTTACTTCTGTACTTTAAAACTATCGATGTTTAAAATCCATTGCATAACTTCCTGAAACATGTATTGAAATTCGTAACTCTTTCGAAAACAGACGTTTCAATACATTCTGCACAATCAAAGTTTGAAATTATCATAGAAAGTTCTTGGCAGAAGTACAGGTAAGTTAAATTTCTCTTTAATCATCTTTTTATAAGAAATTGAGCTAACACATATGCATTAGTTTCTAAATAAAAAATTTTTACAAGAATATCGTAATAAGCTATGTCCGACATTAAGATCGTCTTAATGGAGCTGTCGTTAGCCACCAATGACGGGAAAGTGAAGTTGGATAAAGAAACTAAGACATAATTTTAATATGGTAGAAATATGAGGCGAATTTCCTGTTCGTCTACAGTTAAAATGAAAAGAATTGCATGCCAGGACTAACCGTATGAAAATTTCACCAACTGTGCATTTTACTATATTAAAAATGGCAAAATATCGTCAAATGTAAAATATAACTTTCTTATATTAATAGTAGATACAGTCAAACCCCGATAATACGCCACCATATCTGTGAATGATTTTGGTGGCTAATCGGGGTTGGCAGTATATCGATAACACGTGTGATATAGAAATGAAAACGAACTAGGAATTTATTGAATTTAATATAAAATACAGTGCATTTATATTTAGCACCCAAACTTAGCATTTCTAAAAAACTGTACATTTTACAGTATAGTGTATGTATAGTACTGTACTATATAAGAAACAGAAAGTTTTTGGAAAGCCAATGAACATAACTTCACCTACGGTAACAGGTGGCTGGCGCATTTCAAATAACAGAAGAGCTTTTCGAGGGCTTTGCATCATAGTGAAACAATAGCAAGACTGCAGCACGGGATTAGTCAGTATGGAAACGATCTGTTCTTAAATTTTTTACAACCTAAGTGTGAACGAAGTCTAAAGAGACACGTGACACGTGAAACCAAAAGTAGGGCAGCTAGAGTGGGCCCTGATTTTGGTTTTTATATAGGGCCGACGGAGGTGATCATCCTATATTCGCATATGACAGAGCGGGACCCTTTGGGTCCTTGTTTAGTTCGATACGGCGGCGAACAATTAGGTAATGTAGTGACGGGGGAGGCTTAAGTCTAAAGAGACACGTGACACGTGAAACCAAAAGTAGGGCAGCTAGAGTGGGCCCTGACGGAGGTGATCATCCTATTTTCGCATATGACAGAGCGGGACCCTTTGGTTTCTTGTTTAGTTCGATACGGCGGCGAACAGTTAGGTAATGTAGTGACGGGGAGAGGTTTATCGGGTACGTGTGTTCTGCCGTCATACCGATATGGCGGCGGTGGGCCTTCGGCCCGCTGCGATCCGGCCCTATATCGGCTAGTGTCGCGAGCATTCCGGTGTATCACACAAGCACAGGCTAGCAATTACTTTATTATTATTATTATTAGGGGGATAGTGGGCTGAACTCGGAGGTATAGCCTAAGATGAAATAAGAAAAGAAGTGAGGAGGACAAGGGAAGCTCAAGAATAGGTTAAACGCGCTGTCGTTAGAAGTGTGACAGTCACCAGAGGATGAGTGACTAGCACCAGTCAGGGACCCTTTATTGCAATTACTTTATTGCAGACACAAAGTAAATATCGACAATGATCGTTTGAGGAAAACGGTTATCCCATAATGGATTAGCTGAAGGGTCTGCATCCGCTGGCGCATGCCGACCACATCCTCCCATTTTTCTGGCTGCTTCAATCGTTTAGCTGTGCACTATGTGGGCGTGCGTGTCCACAAGCGATGCCCGATGGGGGTTTGAACGGTGCTCCGGCGACGTCGTTTACGGCGGCGGGGTGTTGCGTGCTTGATCGGTGCCTTCCTGAAAAATAAAAATTATCTGCTAGAGTTTATTGTTCGTGACACAATGCGCTACGCGCACTTGGCACGACGGCCAATTACCTATGCTGCTGGCTGGCTGTCGAGATGGTGGCCCATCGGCCGGGTACGGCTCTTCGACGCCAATACTGTAGTTTGTAATTCCAGGCCTCTGCGTCCGGGTCCAGGATATAAGGCCGTCGCATCTTCTAGAGTTTATTGTTCGTGACACAATGCGCTACGCGCACTTGGCACGACGGCCAATTACCTCTGCTGCTGGCTGGCTGTCGAGATGGTGGCCTATAGACAGCTACGGCCCATCGGCCGGGGACGGCTCTTCGACGCCAATACTGTAGTTTGTAATTCCAGGCCTCTGCGCCCGAGTCTAGGATATACGGCCGTCGCATCTTTATGAAGCGGCGGAGTTTCTGCCCGGATCGGCTAGATCCTTAAACCGCCGCTCCCGATACGTAAACTCGGCGATTGTACTGGCCTAGTGTCCTAGATCCTTAAACCGCCGCTCCCGATACGTAAACTCGGCGATGTACTGGCCTAGTGTCGTATCATCCTTTGCAGCCCTGATGGTGTCCTGAAAATATGACAGCATTCATTACATTAGGGGTTCGCAAACAGCAAGTGGCCACGACGAATCTGCTGATCGGGTCAGAAGTACAACGTACTTTTAGGAGGCGATGCCTCGTTTCTATGTTCTGTGTGTGCGCCGCAGGGTCGCTAGATCCTTAAACCGCCGCTCCCGATACGTAAACTCGGCAATGTACTGGCCTAGTGTCGTATCATCCTTTGCAGCCCTGATGGTGTCCTGAAAATATGACAGCATTCATTACATTAGGGGTTCGCAAACAGCAAGTGGCCACGACGAATCTGCTGATCGGGTCAGTACAACGTACTTTTAGGTGGCGATGCCTCGTTTCAATGTTCTGTGTGTGCGCTGCAGGGTCGGATGTTGACACGAACCTGGAAAAGATAAAGGGAGGGAAACATGAAAATCTCCGCGCCAAGCTGCGCGGCCGCCATCGAGTGCTACCTACCTGCCGGGTCCCGGAACGCTGTGATTAACTATCTTATGTTCGGCAAATTCAAGCTGGTGGCACCCTGTGTATTGCAGAGCGTTGTTCGAAACAGTTGTTCTGCCGGCCTCAATGTATGCGTACGTGTGCGCCCACAGAACGGTTCTGGTCTTGTTCGGCACCTGCAACCAAAAAAAACTGAGACGTAACCCGCAGAACGTCGCCACCCAGAACGGCTACGGGGATGCGGAAGATGCATGGGGAGCACCCACGCAACCGGCAAGCCTTTCAAGGCGCGACGCCCGGACGGTGCAGTACCGAAAGGTGTCGGAAACATGGTACTCACGTGTCAGTAGAGTCCCATCCGTGTTTCGCGGCAGTATATGCCGGATATGGTGATGTTGTGGGACGCAGTGACACAGCCACGGTGGTACTTCCTCCGCCTAGCGAAGGTCTCGTTGACCTGAAAAAAAGAAACATGCGACCTGGCGTTAGGGATCGTGCACCCGGTGGGCGACAAGAAAAGCATCAGAGCATGAACTTACTTCTACAGTTTTTCCGGGATCGCATATATACATCTGCATGTTCGAGACATGAACAAGAGCGAAAGATTAATTGTAGCCACTAGGTGTGTAATCTGCAACAGTGAAAGGCAGAACACTGAAAATGTAACACAGTAGAAATTCTACAGATGAACGCAGAACAAATCAGTAGGCTGTAGGATTTAAAGATTCAACGTAGAGCAGTTGAAACAGCAACCTGACTTCCCTGAAAAAACTGTAAAAATCGACGGCCGTCTTGTGGGCCACTTCGCACTCTATGGCCGCAGTGGTGACAGGGGACCCAGGCGTGCATCAAACGGATGACATGAAAAGAGAAAAGGCAGGGGATCAGCGAGTCACAGTCAGCGGAACAGATGCGCACTGACGTGCCCGAGGGCAGATGTTGCAACGTCGCGTACCTTCAACAGAGACAGATGCACCCCCTCGAAAAACTGGGACGTCGACCCGTTGCACGGGGTCTTAGCGTTGGTCTTTGTCTTCTTTGCCTTGGACCAGTACAGCTATCTGCCGGCACCTGTAGACAAATCCCAGTTGATTTGTTCTCGCCGTCTTCTCGCACATGGGGCCTGGGAGGAAAAATGAAAGCAATTAGCTGCTGGTCGGCATAAAACCGGGCGAGATATGGGGACATACGTACCGTGACATTTTGGGCATGGTGGCGGCGGAGTGGAGCCACGCGTCGGCAGAATGCCTATCGCCGCACAGACGTCGACCGCCCTCGGTTCATCGGCAAAGATTTCGTGTAACGAGTACGTTGTAAGAGCGTCAATGGCATCTCTCATATTTGAGGTGTTGTGGGACGCAGTGACACAGCCACGGTGGTACTTCCTCCGCCTAGCGAAGGTCTCGTCGACCTGAAAAAAAGAAACATGCTACCTGGCGTTAGGGATCGTGCACCCGGTGGGCGACAAGAAGAGCATCAGAGCATGAACTTACTTCTACAGTTTTTCCGGGACCGCCTATACACATCTGCATGTTCGAGACAAGAACAAGAAGAATTACATACTTGGTGAATGCGAATATTTCACCCGTTTTTCTGAATGGATAGTTACTGACATTATGAATTATTTTGTCTATATTTCGACGACGCTCGACGTCACCGGGCGCGGCCGGCCGGCAAAAACGGACCAGGGCGGGTGCACGTGACTCCGAACAACATGATCGACATCGGTGTCCCCGCGTAGACGGTTCAAACAGCATACTATAAATAGAAATTCTAAGGTGAGTCTGATAGTCATCGTAACAAAGCGGTCTCAGTGATGGGACGTAAGTCAGCAAGACACGGGTTCGAAACATAGGGCAGGCCTGAGCGGGTAAACAGACTAAGGGCAAGATATAAGGCGCGGGCATTTTTTGCGGGCGCGAAGCGCAAAACCTTTTTCGGACTGCCCCAAAAGACTACATCCCGTTTGCATCACATCCACCCCAAAAAAATGGGATCCCCTTTTTTTGTGCGCCGCGACTGGATGCGATCAAGGTAGGCATTTTTTATCGATTCTTACCCATTTATTATAAAATCAATAACAGGTTCAAGATTAATTAGTTCATGTATCAGTATTTCAATTTTCGATTTTTTGTATTAAATGAGCTTAAAAAATTTGAGTTTTCCAATGTATCTTAATTAAGATAACTTGGGATTAATAATAAACAGTTTTTACATAGAAATAAAATTATATCGGGAATTAAAATGGCCATCATATTTTTATCAGATAGTAGAGTCAATAATAATTGCAGCTTATAATACGTTGTAATAAAAAATTACATACTTGGTGAATGCGAATATTTCACCCGTTTTTCTGAATGGATAGTTACTGACAATATGAATTATTTTGTCTATATTTTCTATGCTTTCTCATAAATTTGTCTTAATTTTCACATTTCCCGTTCTTAGAGATGGGGAACAAAATAATCCAGATAACTTTTATTATCCAGATAACATTCTAAAACTATCTCGACCACGACGTGACTGGATGCGATCGAGGTAGGCACGTTTGATCGACTCTTACCTGTAAAAATCTCGGATTCCGTGAAATGCTGAATCTTGCCTTGTGTTTTTCGTTGTTAATTAAAAATTTTAGACGAGAAAAGCTGAAGAAACGTTATTGTTATTACTAAAACACAGTTATTAGTAACCACGTGATCTGTGCAATCTCGACCGCGACGCGACAGGACGCGATCACGTTAGATCGCTTTCTCGCCGGTGCCGCTATAAAAGACAAATACCGAATTTTGTAATATTAAATTTTTAATTAAAAATAAATTTTATATAAATAGGAATAACTGACTCACAGATTCCTACTAGGAAAAATTCAATGTTTGTTACGGTAGACGGGAAGTTATATGATATTAAAGATCCAAATGCACCTTTCGCCATCCTGATTTTGTATTAAACAATGGTTTCGAATGTAAAAGAAGAGGCTAGGATGAAGATAGAGAAATTAAAACACGATTTCAATGCACTATTCAGAAATATAAAACACATTTGTTAAGAAAACACCGACGAATACACCTCCCACGAAGAAATCGGAAATTTTTGATAAGACTATAGCCAAAGATCAGTCAAGTAATAACAATTCCAGAGTTTCTCAAATGAATAAATCTATTGTACCAATCAAAATGACCAAAGCTTCTGATAGTTTGATGTTGATACAACTCTTATTAACATCAAACTATCAGAAGCTTTGGTCATTTTGATTGATCCATTGTACCAATCAAAATGACCAAAGCTTCTGATAGTTTGATGTTGATACAACTCTTATGAACATCAAACTATCAGAAGCTTTGGTCATTTTGATTGGTACATTGCTATTTTGTCAGTCAGAGTGGGAGTGATTATGGTTTTGTTCTTAATGCTTTGTTTATTTAGATTTTGTATTACTTCCTACATGACAAATGAAAGAAAAAAATCATCTATTGCTAAGAAAAAGAAGCGATTGAACTCGATCTCAGATGATTTGCCCGAAGTGTAGCCATTGATAAGAGAAGAACAGCAACATACTCTGAATAGAAACTATATTCAAAACGAAGAGATTATATCAAAATTTTAGTTGGCTTCAAAATTTTTCAGATGATATATTAAATATATCCGATAATAGTGATTTCTCCATTATGACAGACGTCTGAAGGCAATAATTAAGAATCAGTGATGACGAATTTTGAACTTTGGAAACATTTTTCCAAACAGAATATTCTCCGTCAACAGAGACAATTAGTCTAAGAAATTAAACAGAAGAAAATTATTGTCTTTGACTTTTCTTATATCTTTAAATATACGAAATTTCTATATTTCGTATATTTTCGGGAAGCAAAGCGACAGAATAGACGTCTAGTGGCAATTTTTGTAACTATTATAGTCGGGGTAGTTTGTTCTGATTTGAGTTCACAATAGATTATTGCAAGTTTTGAAAAGTAAAAACAATTGTTGTGTGCCTCAGTGCTCATCAACGTATAAAAATCCTGCAATATCACTTCATAAATATCCATCAAATGAAGCATTATCTAAAAAATGGACGATTGTATTGAAAATAGGCAAAAAGTTTATCCGAATTTATTAATGAAATTCATATATTTTGATAAATTAATAAAAAATACATAAACATTCGATTATCAAAAAATAAATATTTATGTTTATTAGAAGTAAAATTATTATGTGAAAATATTTAAACATAATCTCGCCTGGTACCGATTTTGTCGCCTCCTACCGGCAATCAGTAGATCTATAAACCCGCTTTTTTTTGTGTAACCGCGATTTTCTGAGGCAGCGCAGACGCCATATTGGATTGGATTAAAAACGATAAGGCGATGTCGGATATCATCTTGTCGATCGACTGGTACCGATTTTGTCGCCTCCTACCGGCAATCAGTAGATCTATAAACCCGCTTTTTTTGTGTGTAACCGCCATTTTTTGAGGCAGCGCAGACGCCATATTGGATTGGATTAAAAACGATAAGGCAATGTCGGATATCATCTTGTCGATCGGCCCCCAGTCAGCTAAAACAGGTAAAGAATTGTGTAACTTCGCGTGCTATGTGATTAAAACTGGAAGGATTCTAGTTGAGACATAGCACGCGGATCTATACATTAGAGAATTGAAGATTAGCCGCCCACCGACTGACGAATCGACAATTCCGTCGTATTAAAGATTCACTCCAAAACTATCTGGGCTATCAAGATGTTTTTATTAGAATCTATCATAAAATCAAAAAGTAAGAATATAATTTCGAGTCAACGGCGACGGTCGCTTATCATATATCTGCGTGCTATGGCTCAACTAGTATCTTACTATTAAAACTGTGGTTGGTATTATGTAGTCAATGGCGATTGATTCCTGAATCATTGGCTGCGTTTAGCAGACGAACTGATATCGGAATTAATAATAGCCTTATATCTTAAGCCGTTCTAACAAAATTTGAAATATCTGATCCTGATTATATGTTGATATATCAAGTTAGAGTTTGCACAACTTCAAACACATATCAGGAAACACTTTGTGGCGAAAATGAACTGCTTCAAGCAACGTTTCATTTTTCAAGAAGTTTCGAAAATTTTTGTTCATTTTTTTTTCTATTAATAATTTTTAAGTTTTCTAGTGTGCATTTGCATATAGCCATATGCAAATGCACAAGAGAAAACTTAAGTTAGTGCCAGGTAAACAACTAAATCTAACAGGTAAAAATTTAATAAATCAAAATTTGTTTAATATCTTCAAACTGTTTACATATTCATCAATTCTACTATGATCATAAATGTTTGTGTCCACAGAAACACTGCAGTTTTTCACACTGGTATTGTGCAGCTTTTGTGCTAGCACCGTACTGAAAACATTGTGTAAAAATCAGTAATGCTCCAATTTGGATTATTAAATCACATCCACTGATTGTTGCTTTGGTCACATTAATCTTGTGACAAACAAACAAATGCCAAGCCATACTGAGACAAAAGATATTAAGAAATTTATGATAATTCCATCGGTAAGATAGGAAGCAACAAAAATATTCAATTCTTTGAATTATCTATTGTCATAATTATGCATATTTTCTATTAAATCAGATTAATAGAAAGTATCTATTAATATGATTATAGCTGGACTTGCAGTGAAAAAAAGTCTATGCAGTTTCGGTGGAAAAGCTTGAGAATGTTGATAAAAAGAAGTAATTATATACGGAAGAAGTTGCTTTTATACTGTAAATTGTGTCTAATATATGCAAATGCATACTAGAAACCTTAAACAATTGTGAAGTAGGATTATGCAAACAAGCCTGCACTTTCTGGAAACAAATCAAAGAAGTTACGGCATTTAGATTAGCAGGTAACATTTTTACTCTTGTTTTAAATTTTCATAAATGCAAAAATCTGAAAATATAATCTTTTGAATAGAAATTTCAAGAATTAATTTTACGAGAAACATTACTTCGATCAGATTTTTCTTCCATTTATGAAGTAAAATAATGTTAATACGCAATTAATGGTAAAAAATATGAGTGGAATATAATGTTCATGCAGTAAATCTAAACATATGAATGGATAGTACATAGTTCTGGAGAAAACACGTAGCAGTAAGTAGTATTAGAAGAACACTTACTGCTTTATGTTTTTTAAGTAAAATAAAATAATTATAGGAGGATGTCAAGATAATTTACTATATTTTTGTGATCTGAAATCACTTTCAAATGGAATAACAGGTAATATAATTAAAATAAATTTTTTAAGTAGTCTAATATATTATATCATTCTATACATTATCACATTAATTACATACTTTTAAATAAAGAATACTTTTTAAAGAATATTTATAACAAATTGTTTCTAATAATATTTATTATAGAAATAATTTTATCTTATAATTAGGTGCAGATTATTCATTAAGATTCTTAGAAACTATGTCTTCCAGCAAAATATTTCCTCTCCTTTCTGGAATACAGATAAATCGTTATTGTGTTCCATCGAAAGAAATCTTCAGTTTTATTGACACTATTATTTTTAAAAACTAGAAAATATTCAAAAATTTCGGATTTTTACTAAAACAACAAAATTTTACTGGAAAAATTAATATAATTATTATGAAAAACATATTAATTATTCAAAACAATTTATTTTAAATTGATTAATGTATATGTCTTTTAATTATGTATTTTTAGCCTTTTGAACATTATCGATGTGCCAGATTAGTTATGGATTCTTTAGTTTGTTTTGATGATCCATCCACAAATAGAATGTTAGTAGCTATATGTTCCATACTTGCTGCTAAGGTAAACAAATATTTACTGTTTTTAAAGAAATTACACAAATTTCTCAAAATTATAAAACTTTCTGGATGGGAAATGTCAAAATGCCATTTTGTAATAGATATCAACTACAGAAACGACTTGATCTAGAACTATTTTATGATAGAGATAGAGCAGAAAAGATTAATCAGAAGGACTATGAAAATTCATTTATTCTTTATGACTAATGAAAACTGTCGCTTGTACAGATGGGCGGCTTTTGGGAGCAAGTCCATCTTATATGGAACGTCTATTAAATATTGTAAAACTCAAAACACAAACTGGTGAAGTAGATATTATGATGAAATTTATCCTTAGTGCTTTATGGAATCTAACAGGTAAAAATTTAAATATATGAAACATTAAAATATTTATAATAATAAAAAAATTGATGTAAGAGGCAACACTAACGCGAATACGTTAAGTGTGCGTTTTTCCCCTCCAAAGACAGAATATGGAGGAATCATTCTCCTTTCTGTAATTGTTATTTTCATAATTATAATTGGATATTAAATGTTGTGATTCAGACTGACTTTGTTTAGTGTTTTGGAAGAAAGTTATCACGCCTTTCTACTCGGCGGCGTCACATATATATATATTTTATATAAAGAATTATTAATTATATATTTTAACCAGAACAGAAAAACAGTTTGTGGTTTGTCAATGGATGTAATGGTTCCTGGTTTAATGGTATAATCTATGATTTGCACCCCTGTTTTTTTTATCCTAAACATCCGTTAGTAGGATTACTTATCCTGATAAGGGAAACCTTGTATGCAAAATAATTACCTTTTCTGCGAGAAAGATGAAGTCTATTCGCTTTTTGTACAACCAGAATCATACTTGACATTTTTTTTACGCTAAAGATCACTTCTAAAATGTTAAACACTATTACAAAACTGATCCAAATAAATGTGCTGGAATCATCTTCGGAAATGCTCCACGGTAAATGTAACTTATCTCACATTTTAGCTGTATTTGAAATTTTTTCTGTGTATTTCTCATACTTTATGGAAGTTATTTAGGGATTTTTGGTACTGCAATGGAATTTTGTTGTTGTTATTTCGATATAAATAATACTAGATATTTGCATAAAACTCAAGCCTGATTCTTCGCGGCAATAATTGCTTTGATTTGGTTCAACTGAAGTCGGAATTGATGTGAGACATCTTAAGTCGTCCTAACGAAATTTGAAATACTAGATATTTGCATAAAACTCAAGCCTGATTCTTCGCGGCAATAATTGCTTTGATTTTGTTCAACTGAAGTCGGAATTGATGTGAGACATCTTAAGTCGTTCTAACGAAATTTGGAATATTTGATCCTCAGTAAATGCTGATATTTCAAGTTAAAATTTGCACAACTTCAAACACTTCTTCTGCGTTTGTTTCTTTCTACTTTATATAAACAGCATAGTTTCTTGTTTTATATACACCTTATGTACCTAGACATTTGATTTTTGATGGCTACTCGCTGCTAGAATCGCATTTATATTAAGATCTATTACGTGTGCATTATATCAAACAACTCTGTATAAGTTATTTTGTCCGCTTATAAAGGATTGGTCAATAAAGTATATGCATTATGGATGGTTCAAACATAGTGAAAATCAACTCCTTTAATTAGTTTTATTTTATAAGCAGTTTCGAACATTTTTGTTCATTTTTTCTGTTGGTCGCTACCTATTTTATTTATTTCACGACTTCCAGTTTGAATAACGCTGCATTATGCCACCTTCATCCATTACAAACTTATCAATATTACCTTCTTTATATCATCTCCCTAGCATCTATATAGTGGCCCAACATATCTTTTCTCTAGAGGCCCACTCTGTAATTCTTTTATCCAACAGTTATCACTTTATTCTACTATGTGCTTGCAAACATAGTGTATATTAATATCCAATGTAAGCTCTATTAACACTTATTTTAATAAGGTTAAGTATTATTAGAATCAGTTAAATTCTATCATAGTTTGATGAAATATCATTAACACTGGTAAGAATGAGAACTGATATTAACGGTTATTAATAATTTACAGGTTTGTCATGTTTAAAATAAATAAAAATATTCAAATCTTTAAATTATTTATTATCTGTTGTCATAATTATACATACTTTCTCTTGGATAATATCGCAAGTAACGAATAAATTTTAAAAAATAAATTAATATAATTGAATTTGCATCATTAATATAGATATTGCATAATTAGAAAGTTTAATCTTGAAAATAAAAATATGTCTAATGACGAAAGAAAAATTCTTCCGTTTCAGTATTTTCTTCAAAAATGAAAAAGGAGGCATTTTATAGGTTGGAGCTGCTTATATTTTGCAAATTGTACATAATATATGCAAATGCATACTACAAAACTTAAACAATCGTGAAATGGCGTTATGCAAACAAGTGTGCACTTTCTGGAATGAAATCAAAGAAATTATGGCAACCAGTTTAAGAGTGGTATACCAGGTAATATTTTTGCTTTTGTTAAATTTCATAAATGAAAAAATCTTAAAATATAATTTTTCAAACAGAAATTTCCAGCATAACTTCAACCAGAGTTTTTACTCCTATTCATGAAGCGAGATAATGATGATACAAAATTTTTGCCCGAAATTATGAATGGAATATCATGTCCATACATTAATCTAAACTTATGACTGATTATTACGTATACCTGGAGAAAGTACGTAGCAGTAATATTGTACTCACACATATATATTTATAATAAATTATTTCATTTGATATTTATCATAGAAAAACAATTATTTTTGTTTTTTTCTTAGAAAGACGTCTCCAATTTTATGGAAAATATTACTTTTAAGAACTGCAGAAAATGCTGGAAGATTTTGAATATAATAACTGTACCAAAAGAAGGATTGAAGTGCAGTTTGTAGTTTGTCAATGGATGTACTGATTCCTGGTTTTATGATATATTGTATGATTTGCACCTCTATTTAATTTATACTAAACATCCAATAATAGGATTACTGAGTTATCCTGACTAAGGAAGACTCCTGTATGTAAAATAATTACCTTCTCTGGGGGAAGAATGAATTCTATGTCACTTCCTGTCCGATCAGATCACACTTAACATTCTTTTAGCTGCGTTTGCAGATGCAATATTAATCATAGCATATTTGTTAGTATTCTCGCTAAACATGCCTCCTGAATAGAAAGAAAATGTACTAGGTATGTGTAAAATTTGATACATCTGTATTATTCCGAAAATACATGCATACGTTCTCAAGAAGTATCCCATCAAAGGATGTCTCGTTCTGAGTTGAGATTAGATTTTGGAAAACATCTACCCCTTCCAGTTCTTGCACCCTCACCTTCTCGAGAAGAGACACTGGCAGAAAGATACATGCTCTTTCTAGATTTTGTAACCAAGTTCAACAGGCTGGACTATAGCAACAATATTTTTAGATACATGCAAATATTCCTTCAAGTTTCAAAAATATTGCTGAAGATGGTCCAGTGACAATTGGCTTATGATCAGATAGATGGGATCAGTTAATTCCGATAGTAGGATCACTTAATTATTCTGATAAGGGAATTTATTGATCAATTCTTCATATTACGAGACATCTGCCTATCCCAGTTCTTGCACCTTCATCTTCTCGATAAGAGACTGGCAGAAGGATAAATGCTCTTTCGAGATTTTGTAACTGACCATCTTCAACAGGCTGGACTATAGCAACAATATTTTAGATACATGCAAATATTCCTTCAAGTTTCAAAAATATTGCTGAAGATGGTCCAGTGACTCAATTGGCTTATGATCAGATAGATGAGACCAGTTAATTCCGATTGTAGGATCTCTTAATTATCCTGATAAGGGAATATCTGTATGCAAAATAATTATCTTTGGGAGAAGGATGAATTGTGTTTCGATTTGTGTACAACCAAAATCATACTTAACATTTTTTTACGAAAAGATCGTTTCTAAAATGTAAAACACTATTACAAATGTGCTGGATTCATTTTCGGATATTCTCGCTATTCTGCTGGATTTCTTTAACATTTTTTTACGAAAAGATCGTTTCTAAAATGTAAAACACTATTACAAATGTGCTCCAAATAAATGTGCTGGATTCATTTTCGGATATTCTCGATGTAAATGTAACTTTCTTCACAGTTTAGCTTTATTGAGTAATTTTTCATATTTATTATGGATGATCCATATGTAGTGCAAATTACTGCTTTAAAGTTTTATTTTATAGGTTGTTTTCCAGTATTTTGTGCATTTTTTCTGTTAGTCTCTACCTACTTTAATTATTTCGCATCATCCACTATGAAAAACGCTGATTTATACCATCTTCATCCATTAGTTGTTTTTGTATGTGGTTTTTTGGCGCAAGGGTCTTATAGACCAAGCTGCCCCAAGACAATGTATAACAGGGCAATGAAATAAAATAGATATAACCATAGAAAAACAGACAACAATAAAAGTAATCTAAATAGCTATAAATAAGAAAAATGACAAAACGATAAATATAAAAAAATTAACAGTAAATATAGTGTTAAAATTTTAAAAATAACTTAAAAAAACATCAAAAAAAACTTAATAAACTTCGGTTGTAAAAATTACGAACAAAATTAAATAAAATACGGTAAAAAATAAAAGAAAAACGTTAATACTTATTTTATATATGTATATATGTATAAAATAAAAAATGTAAGTGTAATAGATAACAAAAATATACTTCAAAAAAGAAAAAATAGCGAAATGTGTGTTGTTGGGGTTTAATGGCACAAGTGCCTCATTGGCCAAACTGCGCCAGACGGGGTAAAACTTAAAAAAAAAAGCATTGTTAACAAAATTATATAAAGCTTGATTGCTTTATATAATTAACAAATAAATATAAATATATATATAAATTATATAAAACTTGATTGCTTTATATAATTAACAAATAATTGGCAACAAATAAAACAAAACCCAACAAAATATAATATAAAAGAATGGTGTAAAGGGCAAACGGCAATATTTTTAAAAAGAAAATGTCAGAAAACAGACAAAATTATATATATATAAAATGGTATAAATCGTCATAAATATCAAATAAGACAAGTAACAATAAAGAAAAATAACAAATATGACGTAAAAAATATCTGATAAAAAGGCAAAATGCCCTGAAAAATTAAAATCTTTGCCAATAAGGGCCGTAAGATTAAAAGAAGACTGGTTAAAATGCCGTAAACGCTCGGCATTAAAATAAAAACACTCAGTTAATATGTGCTTGATCGTAAGAGCACAGTGACACCGATCACAAATAGGCTGCGAAGTATAATATCAGTATGAGCACCATCTTAATCATAATAGAACTCAATACGACGCTATGTTCAACGAGAAGTTTTGCGGAGAAAAACTTCTGAAACATTTTTGTCACAAAAGTCGGTCGTTGTTCGTTAGCGCTTTTGTATGACTTTAATCTTAATGAAATCACACAAAGCGTTGTCTGAAGTGGACAAAATCAGAGCTCCTTGGAAACCAGGACAAAGAAACCCGAGCTGCCTCCAATCCACTTCTTTCAAAACAATTCATTAAGGCATTCTCGAACTGTGATAACAAAATGCTCAAGCGCTTCTTGTTACAGGATCACAAACCTGCTAATGCGTGAACTGCGGATAGAGCCATTGTCGAAACACATTTTCCTATGACTGCCCATTAACAGATCCATCAACAACGTTCGAAGAAAAAAAGCATGATGTATGCCATCGCAAAACTTCTCGCCGAACATGGCGTCGTATTCAATTGTTTTACGATAAAGATGGTGGGTAACTCCCATGTTAATTGTTGCCCTACCGATGCACGGCGATAGTAGTACAGATCGAAAGGAGGCATAAACCATTCAAAAAATCCCTAGTGGATCAAAGTTAAAGATGTACGAGATACAGAGGTGTATACACGGCACTTGTACCCGATGGTGCTCATACTGATATTTTGGACACAATGTTCAATACATATTACGATATAATGCAAACATCTGTTATATTTATGAAATAAATGAGGTTTAACGCGACTTACGGCACACTCCGTACTGCAGAACCTCAATATCTCAAATCTCACAGGAACAAAAACAGATTCGATATAAAGAGTTTTTGAGATATCAAGATTCAATTTTAGATAAAACTTTTTATGTCAAAAATACATACCGTAGTTTTAATACTGTATAAGACAGTCGTCTTCCCATGGAATTTAGCGTCTACATACTTCTGCATCTTATAAACCAAAGGTTAAAAGTATCACTGAATAAAAACCATTATGACGACAAAAACTTATCAACAATTACAAGTGAAACTTTGAAAACGAAACTACTGTGCGTCATGTTCAGTATTCCAAGCATGCGCGAAAAAAGTTCCTGTTCCGGTTATCGGTAGCATATCTACGTTCTTTTTTTAAATTAGAATAAATTATTAATATCTTATTCTGCCATGCCTATAAATTTCTATTCATAGATTTTATCTAGGATTGTATTTTATCTTTTCATGCTATTGCTCATAATAAACATTTTGAAATACTTGCCGAAATAAGTACTAAATTAAATTTAATATTAAGTACAGACAATGAATTAAAATTTTCCATTCGACAACTTAAGTAAAATATTCTAACCTCAAGCGCGGGGCCCGATTGGATGCAATCGGTGCAATCGGCTTAAATCCGGCACTGGTTACGATAGCACCGGCCCTTCTGGCATTTACCAGAACACTCTTACGGCCAGTCCGCCCCTGGATTTTTTTGGTCTTAGAATGGCACCCATACTAGGTTGAGGTCAATAAGGCTGAGGATCTCTACCACGACAATGCTATTAATCACTTCCGAAAAATCCTGAAAATCTCTACCACGACAATGCTATTAATCACTTCCAAAAAATCCTGAAGGGGAGAGAAAAGTTTTTAATGGCACCCATACCAGGTTGAGGTCAATAGGCTTGGGGATCTCTGCCCTTAGAATGGCACCCATACTAGGTTGAAATCAATAGGCTTGGGAATCTCTATCCAGAATGGCACCCATACCAGATTTAGGTCAATAGGCTTGGGGATCTCTATCACTGGCACCCATACCAAGTTAAGGTCAATAAGATTAGAGATCTCTAACACAGGAATGGCATCCATACCAGGTTAAGGTCAATAGATTTGGGGATCTCTATCATGACAATGCTATTAATCACTTCCGGAAAATCCTGAAGAAGAGAGAAAAGCAATCGAAATTGGACAGATTCTTTAACAGAAAATAAACATAATAGATTAAAATGTAACACTATATTTATATGTAATAACAATAATTTATAAACATAGTATTATATAATTTTTATTTATATTTTTTTGAGTCTCCAGAACGAATTAATTAAATTCCCATAAAAACATATGGTAAATCGATGATCGGTTAATAAACATTGTCTTGGAACGGATTATGTTCGTTAACCAATCACCCACTGTACCTTACAATATATTTATTGAAAACTAACGGCATTTTCCAGCATCTGTTTTAAATTTTACGTTATCTACAACGCACTTGACTGAACTTAAACGAAAACCAGACGAGAACCTAACTCTCATCCTTCCCATGTTTCAAAAACTCTTGCGCGCTAAGTTCCCACCCGCCTATCCTGCTTCGAGGGCATTATCGCCATATCGCCATTATTCGAGATTTACAATCAAATACGAGGAAGAGAAAGACTAATGTATGTCAAAGTATGATTATGACACGCAAGACGGGTTTTTCTTGGAATATAAAAAGAACAAGGGGAACTCGCAAATTAGAGACAAATTTAACAAAGGGCTCGCGTGAGCCCCTTGTTAAATATAGTGGTGAGCTGTAGGAGCCCGCGCGAGCCCCTACAGCTCACCACTCTTTTTTTATGTTTCATGTTATTAATAGTCTTAATAAAAATTAAGTTTCTTATGTGGAATTAAAGAAAGTTATTTGTTTTTAATTGGTTTTGGATTTTTGCATTGACTCCAGATCTCATATAACACAGTTTCACACAACACGGTGATTTTAGGAATCTATCTACCGTGTTATATGAATGATACCTGTACTGTACAATATATGTTTTAGAAACTGTCCATTAAATGTTACGTTACAATTCAAGTTTTAAATTCGTTGATATTGATTTTTCTAATAAGTTTAAAAATGCACTGCCAAATTTTTGACATAGAACTACGTCTTTCTCCGCATTGGATAGGGAGTAATGTCGAGAGTGCAGATATAACAAAAAGTTGTCACATTTTGAACGTTTATATATTTTCGAAACTAATAATCGTAGAGTAATAAATAAATCATCATTACTATCTGTCCAGCTTAGCCGCGACCATCGACACAAGTACGCGTGCGCTAACTAAACGAGTCCAGTGACAAAATAGAGACGACAGCTTCGCACATGGATGTTTTCAAACGCAAGATAACTGAAATTGATTGGAAGTTTATTGTAATGTCGAATGCTGAATGATTAGTTTCGACGTTTGAAATAGTATATTTAAAAGAACTTAGTATAATATTAATTCACGTCATTATACCGAATGCGACTCTCCCTTTCGCGTTTGGACTCATTCACCTTAGCTAGGCGTGGCTTTCGTGGACGGACAATAGATAGCATATAGAGTCCCATTCATAACAAAACAAGTTTCAACCCTCTACTTAACCTTTTAATTCATACTTAACCTTTTTTAAATTCATATTAACTTTCTACCTTCGATAGAAAGTTAATATGAATTTTAAAAAATTTAGCTTAACTATGAAATAAGTTCAAATCTGATCTATAAATTAAAAATTCAATTCATTTACATAATAAAGATTTTTTTTCTGCAATTAAGTTTTTTAATTAAATGATCTTACAAGGGAATTAGATTTGGGAATATGTTTGAAAAAAATTAACTTATTTTTTCAAACATATCTTACTTGTTAGATATGTTGGTAATCAGGAATTAGCATTAAAGAAAATGCAACTCTAGAAGATCATATCATAACACTTAAGTTTTTACGTAGTACACGAATTGATAATATTTAAGTAAAGAATAAAATAATTATGATAAATTACCGAATAATATGTGAAGACATCTGTATCGCCACTCTTTAAACTTCCTTCTGTATTTGTATACGGAATAATGGTAGCCAACATATTTCTGGCACTTCATGGTCCTAAAAAAATCATATTGTCATTTTCAAATCAAGTACAGTAGATTATCAGCGCCCGCTCTAGCATTTATGACGCCCCGGACAAAAAGACAAATTGCCGCCCGAACATATTAAAAAAAAAAATATACAAATGCCGTTTTTAAAAATATACAAGGCGAAATGGGGTAAGGACATAGTTGGGGAAGTACATTATCGAGCTTTTTTAAGCGAAATTTTGTTATTTGATATTGTAGTAATCTATCAGCCTATCGACATAGATAACGCATGATGAATGATGCGATTCCAGTATTTACATCGACCTTTACAAAAGCGTCGTGTCCGAACAGCACCCACAACTTTGACAGTATCTTAAAAGTGCAATAATTCTTAAGATAACTTCACATTAGGAGCTATTTTTTGCGAGTATGAAGAATATTGATTAAAGTTTATACTAAATAAACAATATTTTTGACATTTCAAAATTTATTGAGAAAATTTCTGGTAAGTTCTTGCCTCATAAATATTGTTACCTGGGGCAAGTGCGGATCAGCACCTTGGGGTAATCGCGTATTAGACTGTTCTAGCCTCATAACACGTTCAATTTTATTGTTTCGTGTTCTACAATTTAATTTGTTTATTAAATTATTTTTCTAGCATATACATGGGTCGCAGCTTCGTCAGAAAAACCAACAGGAGCGATTATTCAAAAGCAATGAACGAAATGTAAACGTTATGGAGATGATGATTGATAAATGCATAGATATCAATTAAAATTTTCGTATAAACCATTTTTTATTTGATAAAAACATTTTGTCATATTAAATAAAATGTGTGCTTTGTTACTTTGAAAAAATTAAAAATGATATAAAGTAAGTAATGTGAGATGAGGTATAGTGAAATAAAACAAAAATATAAAGTGATATAACTACACAATGTGATAGGAGGTATAGTGAAATAAAACAAATATATAAAGTGATATAAGCACACAAGTTATTTGATAACCAATTTGTGTACTTACATCACTTTATATTTTTGATTTATTTCAGTATGCCGTCTCTCACATTTCAGAGTTCAATCCTTGTTTCTTTAACAAAGGTCTCTAAAAACAATCTGTTTTAATAACTAGAAATTATAGATTGTTGTTAAAAAAATCTATCTTAATGCGGTAAAAAGAATTTTATAGTAGATTTGTTCCTAATTCTGCTCTTGCCAATAAGTGTACGTAAATAAACTTCAAAGCTTTTTTTAACTTGCACGCACACTCTTACTCCGTTTCGGGTTAGTCCGGAGTAGCTGACATTTTGTACGATCTTGTAGCAAATTTAAAATTTTTAAAAATCAAATGGTTATAATCACCGACGTATTAGCAAGAATAATGCAATTGTGTGACGAAATCGCCCTTTTATAATTAGATGTAATAAACAAGTCGATGCATGATATTCCTTCCCATTCCTGTTTGTAATAAGTTCACGCAGCCCCTGAGTGCTGTTCAATGCGTTGCGCGGCTTATATACCTAGTCTTTTCCGTTATTTAATTAAACATGCCGTTCCTTTATGGTTGTTTTCTTCAGAATTAAGGATTGCAAATATTTTTTAGCTCTTCGGCAAAAACAGTAATTACGAAATGTAAATTGCATGGTAATTTTAGCCAAAGAAAAAATCGACAAATATAAATATCAATTAATTAAATATTTAACTTATATTTTGTCACCTTTACAAACAAAATACCGCCCTTTAAATTTGCCGTCCCGGACAAATATCCGGCTTGCCGGCCGCTGAGATTATATTTTCGAATTTCAATATATTTGGCACCAAAACAGAGGCAACCTTCAGGTACCAACCTTCAGGCTGCATATTCTTATAGAAGTCTTTTCTTTGTTGCTTTATGATGCTCTCCAACTGGAGGTTAGTAAGCTGTGAGGCATTCCATTGTTCACATTCGTGGTAGGGTCGACTGTGGGTGAAGGATAGAGTTCAATGAGCCGGACCCAGATCTCCGAAAAATCTTGAGGTGTGATTCGGAAATTTAACTTGATCGACTGAATACCCAAGTGACAAAGCACTGGCTTATCGCCCCCAGGATCCGAGTAACATAACGCCATTAGCTTTTTAGGAGGGATCCGAGCCTATCTCATTGAATCCTATTCTTCACCTGACGGCCAATCTCATCACAGGTATGAATGACTCATGGCAGAAGGGACATTGGAATTTCCCGCCGTTGAAAAGCAGCAAGGAGACTAGTTAAGTGTGGTTAGAAAGCGGTGAAAAACAAAGAACTTGTTCTCCAGAGTGAAAGTTCAGAACATTGCACGCGACCATCTGACGCATTCAGATCCACACACAGATTTTTCCAAGAGGAATCCGGGACAGGCCTACTGAAAGAATTCTTCAACCTTCTAGTTGATCCCATCACAAATGGTTGCTAATATGTGGTGGGTTAGGTTAGTTCAGTGCTTCTCAAAGTGTGGGTCGCGTAATTAAATTTGGAGATAACAGAAATTTTAGCAAATGCTTTAATTCATATTTCTAGTTCATATACCTCTATTCGCGAAAATATTTGTTCGGGTAAATGGGATCGCCAAATGAAAAAGTTTGAGAAGCACTGGGTTAGTTAAATTTCACCGCCATATCCTCATGGGATATACTGTATCTGGTGGCGGTCACTTGTAGAGCTCATCACAAGCTGGCCAACATCCATGATGGGGTCAACCGGATGGCTGAAGGATGGGGTTCAGCGGGCCGAGACCGGACCCTTCCTGAAAAACTGGAGGTGTGGGACACGGATCCTCCAGCGTGGTAAGCCAAAGTTTTACCACGCGGCCATCCGGCCGCTAATATGTGGTGGGCTCTAAAATGATTGCCTTCAAATATATTCCTTACACAATTCGGAAGTATAACTATCTGGAAACGATAAGTTATGAGTAATTATCATCTCAAAAAATAGTACGATAAACAATGTTTTCAGGGTTACAAAACATGTAATTTAAATACTTCACTTTACTTATGTTCACTTCTAGCTCAGTTTTCTTTTAGAGCAGTAATACTTAACCGGTTAAGTACGATATTTAAACATCGTGGATCACCGGTTAAGAACCATTGCTGTGATTATTTTATTTCATCGAAATTATGAAATAAATGAATACAGTATATGTAACGTATAATTTTTTTTCTAAAAGATATGCTAAACTTTGCATGCATTTATTAGTTTTAACATTGTGTCGTCTTACATAAACGTAATTGATTTTGATGTTCTGCAAAAAACTTTTCAATTAAATACTCCGCAATTCCAAAAAATCGAAGAATCACTGTTCTAGAGTATTTGTATATATTGGCAATACAATAATATCAATCGTTATGTTATTGTAACAGCATATATCGTTGTACAAGTACGAGAAATAATAAAAATTTCGTATAATAACAAGGTATCTTTATTTTACACTTTCAAACTAAAATAATTTTAGTTACCTTCAAAGTACCTATTTAACAGTTTTTGATTAAATTTGGAATATGTAATATATATAGGCTAGCACCGCTATCTCAGTTAAAGTTTTCTAAAAAATGTTTGCCCAATCAGGCTAAAATTAAAAGATGTAGAAGAGGACGATTCTATTCTATAGAAATCTCTATCAGATCATATCGTTCAACTAATTTTGGTCAAACATGGAATATAAATGTTTCTTACCTAAAACTTTAACATTCAGTTAAAGTTTTAGGTGAAAATTTTAGCCTCAATAGATCTAAAATAAAGGAAGTAGGAAGTCTTTTTATCGTGAACTCTTCAGATGAAAGGACTTCTTACTCTCTTTGATTGAATCAGAATTGAGTCGAAATTTTTAGGGAATATAATAAACCACTAATAAAAATACATACATATACCAAATTTGGTATACTATATGTATATTTATTATGTTCCTAAAAATTTCTATTCAGTTAGATTAAAAATAAAGAGGATATATAAAGATGTTTTAATGAATGTCTTTTTCAAAAAACGGTTTTCTTCTGAAAAATAAATGACATTCAATCAAAAAACATTTAATATGTAGAAAAGATAAGAACTAAAAAATTACAGTATTTATTTCAATTTAGATAAGGCTACTACTCTGACGATTGTAAGAAAGTAAAACAAATGATATCACTCGAAGTAGCCTGTAATAAATAATTTAATATCTTAATTTCTTAATACTGTGCATTACTTATTTTTCTACATATTACAGTAAATGTTTTTGATTGGATACATGATACAGTACTATCTACAAATTTCTCTTAACAATAATAAACACAATACAGTATTTAAAAATATTAATAAAAATAAAATAGAACATGTTAGGTCTACTTTATTAATATAAATATAAAAATTAATAAATAAAACTTATTAAAATAGTTATACCATAATAATATTATCATTAAAAATAAGAAATAAGCATCGATCTTTGGAAATAAGTAAATAGTAATTTTTTTATGAATAGTTCTTGTCATATCGCCATCTACAGGTATATTTTGAATTAAAAAATTTCTAAGATGGTTGGAATGAGATGAATTTAATTATTTCCCGTTATTGCAACAAATGCGATATAAAAATTAAGATGTAAGAGTATATGTAATTTATTATATTTTTAATTTTTTGATGGTTTTTTATTTAAACAGTTTAATTCAGATATTAAACACTTCAATTTCCCTCTTCAAATTATACAAAAGATTTATATACTGTACATGCTCTATAATAAACTCTATATACTGTATATAAATTATTAGGCCTATCATTAATAAAAATATCTCCATGGTGTTTACTAATTAATGTTATTCTAGAAATGTTACTATAATTTTATATAATCATTAAGAAATTGCAAATAATGAAAAATGATTCGTTTCCATTCTAAATATGTTTATAGTATGTTTGTATTTTTGCTGGCAATTTTATTATTTGCATATTTGTATTTTTGTTATATTCTAAATAATTAAAAATCATATTTTGTATTATCCATGTAATATTTATAAAGCAGTTTTAAGTTTAGAAAATTAAATCAATTGCTTTTCTCTTAAAACAATTTATGAATGCAAGACAAAAACTATGCTTTCAATTAATAAATATTATATGAATAATTTTTATTTTAATGTTTTCTTTTTCTTTGCCAAAAATAGTATTAGTTCACTTTAATCTTTGTCAAAGTTTGTTTACAAATAATAATTATAAATAAAATATTTATTTTGATTTTAAAAATCACTCAAATATTAGGAATTATTGGTTAATATCATTAAAAACCATGTTGTATTCTCAGTTAGTTCTTTTAAACATGTTTTATCATAGAAATGTAACAGCAAAATTTTAAATACTGTTGAAATTTCGAATAAATTAAAATTTTTCCCTATATTAACTTTTAGAGATTTTTTAAAAATTTTAATATGAGAAAATGTAGTACATGTTCAGTTTATCTTCTTCATGCCTTTAAGTAGTTGCCAACAAAATAATCATTCAGCCAATTAGATTTGAGATAGTTAAACTAAGCTTGAACAATTATATAATTTATATAAATAAGTTTTTGCATCCACCACAAACTATTTTGTTTTGTATCCTTGTGCATACAAAATTGTGATATATTTATTATTTTTCTAAAATGAAGTTAATATAGAGTAATGATTGTATTTTTATAATGTCTTGAATAATGCATTTCAGCAAATGATGCAATTACTGTGATGTAAACTAATTTTGCAATGCATCTAAATTATAATCTTTTCTGAAACTGATCCATTTTCAGAAAATTCATCATTTTTATTTTCATGCCATCTAATTCAAAATTATCAGAAAAAATATAGATGTCCAATATAATAGAATAAAAATAATGTTGTATAATAACTCTGAAATAGTTTGTGTGATATAAATTAACAGAAAAAATGTATATAAATCACATATTAAGTATATTTTTTATATAAAAAAAAAAATTGTTTTTAAAATTTGAATTGTTCTTTATAGGCCCTATTCAATATTGTATTCTTATAAGCAATTGAAGAAGACTTCAAAGCTGAAACTGCTGTTGTAGTTAGTGATACAGAAGAAAATTTTTTCATATTGAAAATGTCACGATTGTATTTTAATAATTAATTAATTTCAAAGTAACCATTCATAAAAGTTAATAATTAAATTTTAGTTTTTATATTTTATGTTAGTCAAAAGTTTGCCCATGAACTACAATCAGTTATCTATATTTAATATTTATTTTTTATAGGAAAAAGCTTTTGATTTGAGTGATTTTGAGATATAGGTAGTTCTCTGTTTACAAGTTCATGCTTTCACTTTCCAGGTGTACCAATCCTTTTTTCACATATGGTTATATCAACAAAATTAGAAATATGAATATTTATTGCAATAAATAATTTCTAAATGTTTGTAAAAAAACTAAGTACTTAGTTATACAATACAACAGTGGTTGGCAACATGGCATTTTCAGTGCATTTCAGATGTGCCTACACTAGAATGCACATCTTTAGTTGATACACTCCCCACTCTTCACCATTTTTAAAATATTTTGTTAGTTACTAACTGTCAGTTATATTTCGAGCTGCTCAGTTTTAGTTGTACTTATTCATTTTGAAAGCACATTAAAACAACATGTTTTGGAACTTAGTTGATAAAAATAGTTACTCTATTTTGTGAAAATGTGTGCTAAAGATATATTTGTATTTTCAACTACTATTAATTGTGAATGTTTGTTTTCAAATATAATATATTGAAACAAACTTACAGATGCACATTTAGATAACTGATTAAGAGCAGGTAATTCCAATTATATCCTCAATTACAATAAATTAGCAGAAAAACTACAAGGTAAAATTTTGTATTAAATTTATGCTTATAATAACATTTATTTATAATTTTATTTAATTTGATTTTATTTTATGTACATATTTTTAATTTTATTTTTTAAGTTATTACATGCAAGTGTAATCTTTACTTTGCATAAATATGCATATTTCAAGACATAATTATTTTGTTCATTTATTACAACATTGTGATTAGAAAATCAAATTAGTAATTTGATATTTTCTCAAAAAGGAAACTATATGCCCTCGATGTTTTTTAAAATTTTTATTGTGCCCTTAGTAACAAAAAGATTGCCAATCCCTGCAATACAGTACAACTGTTTGTAGCAGTCAACACTGTTTCTATTATGAAATGGCAAAAATCAAATATCTAACTGATAAGTTGAAGTAGCACATCCTCTGGCTGCCATGATTTCATCAGCATATTATATAAATAACTTTCATTCTCAAATTATTGTCTTAATGTCTTAGGCATTAAGGCAATATTTTATTATGGTCATGGCTTAATTTTATATGATCAAATTTTATTATTAAGAATGGAACCCATTTTTTAACATTATGTCTATGGAAAATAAATTCATGCCCTGAGTTCTTACTTTATAAGTACAAGTTCAGGTATGAGCTAATTTATAAAGTCAAGAACTATCTATATTTTGGCGGTTTTAAGAAAATGATAATGATAAAAATTTGATGCTGTATTGTAATAAACCACTCAGGATAATTAAATTATTAAATTGCAATATGAATCTCTATTTAATTAATATTTGAAGTGATTTTTTTTATTATTATAATTGTAAATTTGGATGCATTAAAAATCTCTTTTCATCATTATTCAATGTTTGAAAATATTCTTTTTATAATAAATTATTTTTAATATTCAATAATCCAGTTATTTTTAAGTTTTTAGCATAAGTTTTTAAAAAGAATGTCGTCCTGTAGGAAAGGGGAGCTTCAAACAGTCCTAAAATTGCAACCATTTCTCTGATCTGTTGTGCATTACCAATAGAATCATCCCATAAGAAGTCCCATTTTACATACAAAAACAGTATCATCATCAATGAGATTGTACAGAGATCTTTTGGTGCAGGAAACTGTAATCTTAGCAGATCATATCTAACAAGGGGAGGCCACAACCTCCATCCCACTGATTTTGATCAACTTTAACATACAGGTTTGGGGCCATCGAAAAGTAACTTATGTAAAAGGATTTAGGTCAGTATGCTTTCGTTTTAAAAAATCAAGAAATTAGTAATTTAAGAGTGCCTTTTATATAACTAAAAAATTTGCACATATTTCAATCAAAACAGCGGCATAGCAGTTAAGGTGCTTTCCTGTGGAACTGAACATTATGAGTTCAAGTCTCCCTTACATGCGTTTTTTTCAAGTGAATAAATTAAAATATACTAACAATAAAACTTCAGGTAAAATTAAATTTTTTTTGTTATGCTTACGTTTGACAAAATCACTCTTCAATTATTGTTCGATCTCTACTTTATTTCTCTCACTCTCATTCTCTAATTGTTGTAATTCACTGTGCATCAGGTGATATATAATATATTCCTTTGCACTTGAGAGGAGACTCTCGGTCGTCACTCAATTTGATGCAGCAATTCGAGTCAGTGGCGGAAAAAGTCTTTTAACCCCCCGCAATATATTTTTAGATCCGCTATCACAAAAAAAAAAACAAATTTTTATCTAGATATTTTTATTAAAAAATAAAGAAAAGAACAAAATTGCATCATTTAAAATGCAATTGAAAATTATTAAAAGAATATATATTTAAAATTCATTGTCCTGGATTTTAAATTTGCAAAATGTTTAATTACATCTTTTATTTCCATATTTTTGATTACTGTTCCTACTACTGCAATGCTCTGATTCAATAAATGTTTCACTCTTTTAATGGTGCATTTAATTTTTATTGTATTATGTTGTTAATTTTAAAAAAGGGTAAAAGAAAGTACAGAAAAAGAGGGTTTGGGCCCCCCCTCACTGCGGGGTCTGGTGCATTGTAGTTCCACCACTGATTCGAGTGGTGGCTAACAATGCAACTTTTGTTTTTTCAATAATTGCATTTGTTTAAAAATGACAGCAGATTTCAGAAAACTTATAAAAAATTTGGCTAACAGCTTGTCAAGTTGCTACTATCCCATATGTAAAGAGGCTTCAAGCAAAAAGGAATATATTTGACAACAGTTTGTATTAGACCTGATGATGACCCTGAAGGAGAGTTGAAAAACATTTGTCAAAGTACTTTCTGCAATCTTGCGCTAGTTTTCAATCCACTGTTTTATTGAAAAACTTTTAAATCATTCCTTAATTATGATAATCAAGACAGCAAGAATTAAAGGAATGCATATTACATAAATTTTTTTAACCAATTTTAAATACTGTATTACTTCAAATTTAAGCCACACCATGTGGCATCTCTCCAGGCCACTATTGAGGCAGCGTTTTCAAACCTGGACAAGCAGGCATTGTGCAGGACATGTCATCATTTCCAGTCAAGGATCGAGGCAGTTATTGAGGCAGAAGGGAATTACATTCAGTAAGAAGGGATCCCAAATTAATGTGCAAATGATAATTTTGATAATTTTATTGTTTTCAAATGATATAATTTTGATAATTTTATTCCCTTTTTAAATAAAATTTTGTTTAATTAAATTGTTTATTTTGTCCAGATTTAGCTGACGCACCTTGTAGATAAAAACAATAATGATTTAAGATTATTCAGACAAAGCGCAAGAATTAAAGGAATGCATATTAAATAAATTTTTTCTGTCTTGATTGTCATAATTAAGAAATGAGTTAAAAATTTTGCAATAAAACAATACAAGTGAATTTAGCTGACGCACCTTGTAGATAAAAACAATAATGATTTAAGATTATTCAGACAAAGAGCAAGAATTAAAGGAATGCATATTAAATAAATTTTTTCTGTCTTCATTGTCATAATTAAGAAATGAGTTAAAAATTTTGCAATAAAACAATACTATATTTCAGAAACAGCTAAAGACAGACAACAACTAAAACATTATCCACTTATCAAAAATAGACAGATGATATTTTTTTGCATCTCTGTTTCTGCACTATTGTAAAACAGTGGATTGAAAACTAACACAAGACTGCAGAAAGTACTTTATTTGACAACAGTTTGTATTAGACCTGATGATGACCCTGAAGGAGAGTTGAAAAACATTTGTCAAAGTACTTTCTGCAATCTTGCGCTAGTTTTCAATCCACTGTTTTATTGAAAAACTTTTAAATCATTCCTTAATTATGATAATCAAGACAGCAAGAATTAAAGGAATGCATATTACATAAATTTTTTTAACCAATTTTAAATACTGTATTACTTCAAATTTAAGCCACACTATTTATTCAAATTTTTAAGACAAAATTTGGATGTGGCTTAAATTCAAAGCGAATATTTTAACGTTTTATTTCTTCCGATCTCCCACTCCCCAATGTTCAGGTTTTTGCTTTACACTCTATGCATGCACATTGAATAAACTTTTATCAATAGTCGTAATACTGTCGTCCCCCTTTCATACTTTTCTGATTTAATCCTGTTGTTGTTTGATAGTAGCTTGTAGAGCTGACCATATTTCAATTATCAGAAAAAATCACTAATCACTATAATGCTGCTTATAACTGCTGATGGAAACAAATTGCCACTTTTATTATTTTAAAACAAAAACTGTATCCAAGGAAAATTTTTCTAAGGATGTTATAATTTGAGCACAAAAGAATGCATGGATGACAACAGGATTGATGAAAGACTGATTAGAACATGTTTAGGAAAAGATACCTGGAGCTATTTAAAAAAAAAAAAAAAGTAATAGTATATCTGAAGAAGTTTCTCAATATATTAGATAGGTACTAATATATATAATAAGTTAAAAAAAAAAAAAAAAAGTAATAGTATATCTGAAGAAGTTTCTCAATATATTAGATAGCTTATTATATATATTAGTATCTATTTAAGTAAATAAAATGCTTCTTATTTCAATACCTATTATAAAATCATTTTTATTTTTTCCAATTTTAAAATCTTACTGCGGCTTAAACTCTAAGTAATACGGTAAATTTGTAAAACATTATTGTTATTTGTGGTACATCAATGTGTGCATGGAGTAACTACGGAGCAAAGCACCATGTCGAATTCAAGTCAAGACACGACTACTTGTGAAATTTAATGGTATGTTAACAAACTGTCTGTGTAAGTGCTGAGAAACTTTCTTACTATGTTGCATGTATTGAATAGAGATTCTTTTTGTAGTGTTACGTATGTCTTGGGATGTAGATCTAGTGTTTTGAGGCTTTTGTGTAATGTTATGTTCTTTGGATGTAGATCTAGTGTTTTGAGGCTTTTGTGTAATGTATGAGGGATTTCTTGCATGTATTGAGTAGTGATGCTTTTTGTAGTGTTATGTATGTCTTTGGATGCATCTAAAGTTTTGAGGCTTTTGTGTAGTGTGTGAGGGATTACTCCTGTTGAGAAAATTTGAGTAGAGATTCTTTTTGTAGTGTTATGTATGTCTTGGGATGTAGATGTTTTGAGGCTTTTGTGTAATGTTTGAGGGATTACTCCTGTGGAGGAGAGAATGAGGGCTTTTGTGTGTATGGATTACTCCTGTGGAGGAGAGAATGATGGGTACTATGACTAACTTTTGCATTCCCCAAAGACGTTTAATTTCTTGTGAGATTTATGTGTATTTGCTAATTTTTTGGGTGAATGCAACTTGGATGTTGTGTGTCTGGTATTGAGATGTCTATAATGGAGGTAACTTTATTTTGCTTTTCTATGAGAGTTATGTCTGATCTGTGGTGGTGTATGCTTTTGTCTGTTAAGATTGTTCTGTCGTAATACATCTTGTGTGTTAAATTTTCTAGGATTGTTTCTGGTATGTATTTGTAGTATGGTGTGTGAAACTTGGATGTTGTGTGTCTGGTATTGAGATGTCTATAATGTAGGTAACTTTATTTTGCTTTTCTATGAGAGTTATGTCTGATCTGTTGTGGTAGTGAGTCTACCTAGTTCTGTTCTGATTTCGTTTATTTGTTTTTAGAGTCGTTTTTGCCAGGTTTTTGGTGTTTTGTGTTTGTGCCCATCTTATTTGGAAGTGTTTTAAGATCTAAGTAGGTGTATAGTGACAGTGACTGCAGCAGCATAAATAAATGTGTGTATTTCTATGAGTGTTGTTTCAGCATTAATAAGTTTTGGTACACTGTGTATGTTCATACAATGTACTGTATTGTTCAACTGTTGTGAGTTGTGAAGTTTAGGAATGCGTGGATGTTGCGTGGGATCCGTACCTATGAATTTGGTTAATGTTTCTTATTATTATTATTATTATTATTGTATTGTATTACCCTAATATAAATACAAATCTCACTTCTTTCAATTTAATTTAAAACATATAAATTTAAATTTATTAAAAATCAATATTAATAAAGTACAAATAAAAAAACTGTTCATTGTAAGCAGCAGAGAATACTTTTAGTTTTGAATTTATAGAATCTAAAGCATCAAATACTTTTATTCAATTGCTTATGAGGAACAGAACAAACTAAATCTTTATAGACTATTCCAATTGAATCTAATATATGCCAAGTAAACTCTTGATAATTATAACTGAATAATTTATTAATAATAATAATATAAATAACTCGAATACCCTTTGACATCCTAAAATTGATGTCTTTTTAGCACACTGACAGAACGATATTTGGTACATTCTTTACTATATGAAATTGTTTGTCACATAGCACAAACTGGTATCTGGTATACAATTGTGAAAAAAACAAGTGTATACTCATTAAACGTTACTCAACAAGAATGCATAATGTCCAATAAATTTGATTAAGAAGGTACAATTTATCATATAATTATTATTTACTGCCATTTCACTTGTAATTTCAATATATAAATGAATGATGCACAATACAACTTTAGGTGAAAAAACTTAATTTATTAAAGAATTAAAATACTTTCAGCTTTAATAAGCCATCTTCAGTAAGTTTACAAAAGATTGTTTAGATATGGAATGTCAATTTAAACATTGGAACGCACGAGCTTATATCATTTTAAAATAATTAATAATTAAAACAACAATATAATATTAATATAGTAAGAAATTATAACAATAATAAAATTAAAATTAAAAATTAAATAATAAAAAGTTTTATATGTAACTCCATGGCACCAGTATGTTATATGGAAGATTATTGTTAAGCATTTTAAAAAAATTTATTTCTGTAGCAATTGATAACCGTGGCCACTGCTATTCTGATTTGTGTTTTTTGTGGATTATATTTAATTTTATAATATATAATAATATATTACATATTATTACAGTAGACTCCTGATTCCTGGAAGAGTAGTGAAATTCATTTCCATGAAGTATAAATTTCTCTACTATTCCAGGAATCAGAAGTCTACTGTAATAATTATTGTATTTATTTGCTTAATCTCTTTCTCCTTCCCAGCTTTATCTTGATGAAATTATGGGGAAAAAACTTTCATAATTTGTCCTGAATTTTATTGAAAAAAATTATAATAGCTAGAAAAAATTTCAAAGAAATTTAGAAGAAAATTTATTATTTTGAGATAATAGTAATATTATGTCTTTCTCTTTCAAAAAGATAAATGGCCTTTATCTTTTTGAAAGAGAGAGGGGTATATTCAATGGTTAAGCTTTTGAAAAAATAAAAGACAAAGTGAGGAAAATGGAGGAAAGAATATGGAAAAATGCAAAGAATCCCCCTAGAAATTGAGTAGTTTTTTAACACAAAAGAAGGGACACACAACAGTTAAGGCTGGTTTATAGTCCAACTGCAGCATGCTGTTTCAAGGTCGCTAGCAGTCGTTGGACGTTCGACGTTAACGTCATGGTTTATAGTCAAAATTCTGAAATGTCAAACTTAGCGCAGCGTGGCACCAGCGTCAAGCGTTACGATTAAAATTTCCTCTACTTGGAAGTTCTCACGCTAGACCAGAATATCTTGCACAGTCCAAGATAGAGGATCGGCCGTTATTCTTGTACGAGATTATGATAAGCACATGATTCTTTTATTCTATCAAATATTGAATGAACATATAGTCTTTTATTTTTTTATCTTCAATCTTCTCATTAATAATATAAGCGATATATTTCATTTCAAAACAGTGTCCATCTTCGTAAAGAATTATGGAGCATGCATAAAACTGAGAATGATGGGAACATTGTTTGTTATTTCTAGCGTTGTGAAGTTGTATGGTTACAGTCTGGCGCCAAACGCTGAAATTAAACGAAACTGCTCGAACGCAGCTACTGTAACGTGTCGCTGCAGTTGGACTATAAACCAGCCTTTAGGCTAGAGAGTGGGTGCATATCCTGCCCCCAATCCATAAGGGAGTATTTAAATAGCAGGTCAAAACATGCAAACCAAAATCACACAAAATTTTGCACCTTGAACTTATGGAAATGAAACCTGGTTAGCAAATACAATTATCATCAGAATTGCAAATCTGATAACGCCAATAAGAAAATAGATGAAAGAATTTTCTAATTGATTAGAACTATCAGGATTGCAGAAACATGATCAGAAGTATCAAAAAATTGCCATATCTGCTTTAAACAAAAATTCCAACACTGCAACAATCCATCACTGTATTGTATTTTTTATATATAAATAATAGCACCATTTCTAGACAAAAAATCATAAAATACAGGAATCACTTGATTAGTGCAGTTAATAAATACTCCCAATATACTGCATATATAATATTTAAAAATTTATAGTAAGAATTAAAATTTATTTTTCACGAAAAAAAATTTTTTTTTTAAATTTCATAAATTTTATAAAAAATAATTTCACATCCGTAGACATCGAGTACTGGAAAGAACTAAAGGCAAAGCTGGTTATATAATATTGTAATGGCTATTATTAGATAGTTGCCATTCACGTTAAATTTATTAATAAATAAAATTATGTAATCAATTAAAATATAACAATTAGATGATGAAAGTCATAATATTAACAGAATTAAATAAATAAATTTATTGCAGTGCTCTAATCAATAGACTATAATCTCCAAGATTCAGTTGACAATGCTTCAGAGAGTTTGCAAAAATATATATATATATCATATCACACTTATTGAAGTGCATTAATCAAATCTGGCATTGCATATATTAAGGGACAATCTCAAATATTTTTTGCCGTACTAATCAAAACTGCATTATTCAAACCTGCACTAATCAAGGGATTCCTGTAGTAATATTGTTCATTACATAAAGTGATACTTCTCAACCTTTTTCAATCATAAATCATCTAAACCAGTGCTGTCCAATTATAATGTACCTGAGGGCCATAGCCATGCTTACTAGAGATATGGAGGGCTACAGTTACAAAAAAAGGGGATAATGAACCCGAGGGCTGCAGCCGTGTTTACTAGAGATACGGAGGGCCGCAGTTATAAAAAAGGGGGTGGGACTTTGGTACTTGATATGCTATTGTCTCAACAAATGGAATGCATAAATATAAGTTTTTGAAAACTAATTTTATTTCCAGATTAATTATTAGTAATTATTTTAATGATCAACGAGCTATCAATGACATCACATTTTTATAAGAGTTTCAATCACATCAGTTTTAATTTTAGCTATTTAAGTTTAAAGTTTTGAATTATGACTGTATTTTAGTTATTTTTTTGGTTTCTAACACTCATTATTTCAGTGATTGTGTGATCTTTGTTGGGAGATCAATGACATCACATTTTTATAAGAGTTTCAATCACATCAGTTTTAATTTTAGCTATTTAAGGTAAAAGTTTTGAATTATGACTGTATTTTAGTTATTTTTTTGGTTTCTAACACTCATTATTTCAGTGATTGTGTGATCTTTGTTGGGAGATTGTTTTAATTTAATTTTATTCTTATTTTACCATGAGTTAGTTGCATTTGTGAAGTGAGTGAGAAAAAACGTAAAATAGAAAATGAAAATTGAGTATATTAGTAGCGGTGGGAAAATGACTTTTTCATAACAAATCATATGGGTAAACTGCTTTGTTTAACGAGCATTTTCCTAACTTTTCTGATTTTGGTCAGAAAGTAATATCAATATTTGGTAGTACTTATTTGTGTGAAAGTGCATTTTCTAACATGAAGATAGTTAATCAATTCAGAAACTGCCTTGGAGATTCTTCTCTTTTACATGTTCTGCAGATAGCTACAATAGGAAAGATGTAAATATCCAGCCCTTGTAAATGCTGCTGCTCGCCCTCATTTATTACATTAAATAGGAACATAAAAAATATAAAAAAAGTATGAATGCTGCTGCTCGCCCTCATTTATTACATTAAATAGGAACATACATACTTTTTTTATATTTTTTAAGTGTTTTTATTTTAAACTTTTGTTAACATGTTTATTGGATGCAATCTGGTAAATATAATTTTATAACAACATTTGTTAAGAAAAATTAATTAACTGAGTTAATATAATTCAATTTTAGAATTCTTTTTATTAATCTCTTAAAAAATAAAACATAAAAGTGGAAAAAACATTAAAAAGTAATATTATATCACAAATCGTGAAAATCTTATGGGCCAACTTTTGGACAGCCCTGATCTAAACATTTCTTTACTTATCATGGACTATTTAATAGCAAATTTTAGGCATTTAAAAAATTTTATCATTATTGAAACCACCTTATAAACTCAAGGAGCAACAGTAGCCCGTAAATCATAGGAAGCACTGATACAAAAGGAAAATGAATAATATCACTTTTCCATAAATTATTTTGCCTTTTAATAAATAAGGAAATTTTATGCTTCATTTTCTATAAATTGCAAGTCATTAAAAAAATTCATATGCCAAAAATATGAATCTTTCTGTCATACCTGTCATCATTTGTGCTGCATCATTTGGGGACCACAGCTCTAACAGATAAATGACTATAGATATAAATATTTAATTCATATTAATCCAATATTTATGAATAATTTTTTAAACAGTAATAAAATTGTTTTTATAAATACTAAACTGAAATATTTAACTGAATTTTATAATGCTGTATGTGAAAAACTCAAATATTTTAGTAGAAAATAAAATGTAAATCTAACCATGGTTAACAAGATAAAGAACTTCCAACTTCTAGTAAAGAACAATGGTCTTTGAATTCAAATTTTATTTTTGAGTAATTGTTATTTACTTAGTTTATCATCAGAAACTTAACTATTACTATTACAAAAAATTCTTATATTCAGGGTTCAGCAAATTTTATGGAATTTCATTCTGAAATTACAAAAAATTTGCAGATGGGTAGCTTTTTAAAAATAGCAACAGAATTGTTTCTTTGCACTCTTATAATTTTTACAATAATAAATGAATGATTTGTTTTTTGAACTATTTTTGAATAATTTGTTTCCAGAATTTACAAATAATAATTTAATGGAAAGCAAATTGAACAATGTTAAAATCAAGGCCAATATTTTTATCAAAAATGTTATAAGCAAAATTAATAAACATTATCTCTGAAATGAAATATGTTTTGATTGCTTGAAATTATAACAAAGTTGTTATTGATAGAGATCATCATAAAGTTCTACTATATAAAAATTAAATTATCTAGTTTTATTGAATGTTAGAATTTGGCTTGCTTAGAAGTTCAATAAAATATGAGGAGGCAGAAAATTATTTTTCTGATAATATTAGATGGCTTAGAAATTGTTGAGTCTGACTAACACTTTCAAGAGCTATAAATATTGACAGATATTTATCACTTTTACTAAAATATACAGTTAAGAAATTGCAATTGTGATTGATTGATTTAGTTAAGTGTTGAATTTTACAAAGATATATATTGATCTGACTATTTCAAAACCTGAAACAGGATGCCAGTACCTATAATGGAGTAAATCTTGATATACTGAATTCCATTACTCAATTTTCATAGGTTAAACAATGGAGTTCAAATCTAGATTCTTATGAAAAATCTGAAGGTATGACATCTGAAATTGAATCTGATTCATTTAAATGCACAAATGTTTTTTCACCATATGGCTAACCAGCCAACAGAACTTTGCTATATGCTTTTTAAAATGAGTTTCTTTATGATATGCAATATTATTATTTCTTTAAATATTTGGAGCCTTGAACTGAAACAAAATAGCTAATTGAAGAAACAATATAGGCAAATATGGCTTATTATTGCAAAACTATACCAGCAGTTGCAAATATGAATTGTTATCAACTGCACTATGATTTTCTAATCTGAAATTGAATCTGATTCATTTAAATGCACAAATGTTTTTTCACCATATGGCTAACCCAACAGAACTTTGTTATATGCTTTTTAAAATGAGTTTCTTTATGATATGCAATATTATTATTTCTTTAAATATTTGGAGCCTTGAACTGAAACAAAATAGCTAATTGAAGAAACAATATAGGCAAATATGGCTTATTATTGCAAAACTATACCAGCAGTTGCAAATATGAATTGTTATCAACTGCACTATGATTTTCTATGATGAATTATCTATTTATTATATAATTTATATTAAAAATTATTTAATTAACATTATATAAGCATTTAAATGTTTTTATAATTTAGATGTAGTTTTTATTTTAATTTGCTTCTTCATTTATTTCTTAAGCTTTTACCTATTAAGAATTTGACATTAGTTTATAACTAGTATGAAAGAATTCTATTATAACAAAATATTAACAATCATCAGTTAAATGAAAAATTTGAAAAATTTTAGTAACAAAATTTCTTAATATTCATCATTTAGTGATCATATCTATCTTTGAATTAAAGGTATTTAACTAATAGATATTTTAATTTATAATGATGTCAAGGTTTCAAAATGTAAAAAAAAGGAATTTTAAACAATGCAATATGAATAAGAAAATAAAAATTTTAATAAGGGAATTATGGTTTATTTTAAAGTTTATTTAAGTGATTTAGAAAATGTGATAAATTAAAAATGAGTAAAACTATTAAAAACTTTCTTCAGCATGCTATTAGAAATTCAAATGAAACATGAAAACATGATAATAGAACTTTAATTATGAAAAGATAATATGTAAGAAGCATGGATGTAGAATTACCTGAGTCTGTTATGTTTGCATACTCATTTTGGAATTGATGTTAGAACTATGATGTACTATGGCTTTAATGAAGTGCTATGCAAATGCCTCCTATTCAAAAGGAATGTTTTCTGAAAGACATTTAAAAGTTAATTGTCTAACTTAGTGTAATGAAAATGGGAAATTACAATGTATCAGATATTAGATATGATATCAGAGATTAAACTTAAAATTGTGGATTAAAGAATCAGCAACTGCTAAAATGTAAGTCCAATAATTATGTTATTATGGCATGAAAAATTGGAATATAGATTAAGTGCCAGTTAGGAACCATAAAAATAATTCTGTTAATTAACTTTTTAAATCCCAATCAAATTTTTCAAAATTTAATTCATTGTTGGTTCAAATA
>AYEL01091766.1:0-123339 GCA_000484575.1 Olivierus martensii | reverse complement strand
ATTATTATTATTATTAATCAAAATATTAATCAAATTAATTTTATAATAAAATTATTTCATGTATAAAATACTTTATGAAAATCATTGAATAATGGTAGGTAGAAAGTAACAAAAGTCCCTAATTAATCTCAAAATTTTAAACTGATTTCCAATCAAATGTTACTAAGAGGGAAAGCCAATCTAAATTCATGAATAAAAGATTAACAACTTAGACCTGGACCTTCTCAGAAAAAATGTGGAATATTTGATACCAGATCTTGAATATCTAATATTTTTCTATTCAATATGCTAATTAACTTAAGGATTTTTACTAAGAAAACTGTAATTGTCAGTCGTTTCCATCATACAAGACTGAGAAATGATAGAAATGGGAATTCAAATGTGGTTGCAGCAGCCTACAGGATGATCAGAATAATCAACAACAACAGAGGCATACAAGAACTTGCTACAAAAAATATGGGACAATATCAAGGAAAAAAGATGTATTGCTACTAGCTGACAATACACCTGCACACTGAGCTTCTGCAGCAGCCTACAGGATGATCAGAATAATCAACAACAACAGAGGCATACAAGAACTTGTTACAAAAAATATGGGACAATATCAAGGAAAAAAGGTGTATTGCTACTAGCTGACAATACACCTGCACACTGAGCTATAGAATTTTTAAATTAAAGTATATAATTTTTTAAAACATTAAAAAATTTTTTTTAATGTTTGTATTGGAATATCGATTTATTAATATCTAGTCAATTTCTTTTTTTCTAGTGGAAAAGTATTTGTTTGAATAAATTGTGCATAATCAATTGGAAAAGATTTGCCATAGCAGTTGAAATCCATAGTACAAAATATTTGGTAATTCAGAATTTTATTAGTGAATTATTTTATTATTTTAGTTTAACAATTTTCATTGTTGTTTATATTCATATGAAATAATTTTTCAGGATATGAAGGGAATGTCATGTAAAGGAAAACCATACGATATGTGGCGAAATTTTGTAGACTACCTCAATTATTTTGAAAATATTACTTATATAGATTTAGGCCAAGTACCTACTTTTGTCCTATATGGAATTGCAGAAATCCTACTAAATCTTAAAACATTAAAAGCTGAGTGTATTCAGTTGGGAAGAAGGTAAATTTTATAATAACAATTATTAATAAAAAATTTTCTGTCTATTATTATTTTATTTTCAATATAGATTTTCTGTAAAAAACATTTGTATTAAGGTTACAACTATGATTTTTCAGTGATTCTCCACAATGTACCATAAATTTTAGCTTAATGAAAAAGTTAATAAAGTTGGAATTTCTACAGCTTAGAGCAGTTGATGGATTTGTTACACAAACTAACAGTTATGGTTTGATGTCTCTTCAGAGGTTTATAAAACTGAAACATCTGGTAACTTAATATATATTTTTATATTTTTTTTTTTATCATGAAAAATCATCCTGTTGAAAATTATATTTCATTAATATATACAAGCTCATTGACAATAGAGAAGAATTTTTTTTTCTAATTGTAAATAATTGAATGAATGAGTTTAAAAATAATACTTCAAATACACATAATGAGGAAATAATAATAATGTACATTATTTTTTTCTAGAGTAAGAAATATTTTTTACAGTTTTTTTTTATATTTGAAAATTGTAGAATACAGGTATATCCTGTTATAATGTACTAATTGGTTTAAACGTGTGCATTAAGTGGAAATACATTGAATATTAGTTATTATATTATAAAAGGCAAACAGTTCCAGACAAAAAGTTGATGGTGCATTTCTAATCTAATTTGTAAAGAATCAAATATTGTTTCATAAAGTGTCACATTATTTTATTTCCGTTTTAATTATTATTTAATTTTTAATATTAATAATTCATATTTATTCAACTTTTAACAGTCATAAAAATGCATCAATAATGGAAGCAGCAGGTCACATTTATAGTGCAAAGAAAAACATTTATAAATTCCAAAAACACTTCAGTTGGCATACAAAAAATACACTTAAACATAAAAAAATTAGAACATAAATACTTTAGAACAATAAATTTAAAATCAAATGTTAAAATTTTAAAAGTTCAAAAAGTATACAACTATGTATAAATATTCATAAAGATTTTAATAAAAGTAATTTATTATCATTTTTTAATTTTGTTCTTCTTTATCTTTACCAGTGGTATAAAATTATTAATGTGTATGTGACAAAAGCATATGGTATTTTTATAAACAATTCAAAAATGCTGTGCACACCATCATCCATGCTGGTTTAATTTATTCTGGAGAACCATGTTTACAATATTCTTATCTTCAGTTTTCTTTGTATATTGTAACTGATTCCACTGTCCTACTATCTTCTCTATTGCTGATTTCACAGACAATTCTAGCATTATCTCAACTGATGTCTAAATCATAGCAACTGGAACATTATACTGCTGTTGTTAAGGCTTTATTTCTTAAATCTATCTCGTATTCTTTCATTCTAATTTTTAAGCTTCTGTTTTTCTGTGTGTTTATTCTACTGTGTACTGGTGCACACAGAAAAATCTGAATTTTTGAATTGTTTGTGAAAATAACATAGGTTTTGTCAAAATGTATTAATAATTTTATACAAACTCTATTAATTAGTTTTATACAATACTATTAGTTATTATATTGGTAAAGATATAATAAGGAAAGCAAAGTTAAAAGATGGTTAGAAATTATTTTTATTAAAATTATATAAAAGAATATATAATTAGTTATTTAGCAGATGTTTATGCATAGTTGTATACTTTTTGAATTTTTAAAATTTTCATATTTGAATTTAAATTTATTGTTCTAAAGCAGGCTGTCCAACCCGTGGCCTGCAGGCTGCAGCAGGTCCAGTGCTGTAATGTATGAGGCCCAACGTAAAATCGTAAACTTCCTTAAAACATTGAGATTTTAATGTACTTAATGAAATTTTTATTATTTAAATACCTATCTTCATTTCCTATTTCTATTTTATAAAGCATTTCTTAATTCAGTTATTAAAATTTCTGAATGAAAAGAAGTAAAAGATTATTAATTAAAGGGTGATTTTGTCAAACGTAAGTATGACAAAAAAAATTTGATTTTACCTGAAGTTTTATTGTTAATATATTTTAATTTATTCACTTGAGGGGGGAAAAACACATATACAGGAGACTCAAACTCATAACGTTCAGGTCTGCAGGAAACCGCCTTAACCACTACGCCGCCATTTTTGGTTGAAGTAGTTGCAATTTTTTAAGTATATAAGCGGCACGATCTGGTGTCGTGATATTTGACCTTGATTTTTTAAAACGAAGGTGTAGTGGCCTCTAAACCCTTTTACACGAGTTACTTTTTGGTGGGATGGAGGTTGTGGTCTCCCCTTGTAAGCCTTGAAAGGTCACATACATGCAATATGTGAAGAAAAGTTTTATCTCCCTGATACTATCTACAGTTTGGACTATCAGCAATAAATAGTTCCAAAAATGACAGATATATTGTCATCATAGGAGATATCTTCACTTGGAAGTATCAAATAAGGAATCCTGTAATAATCATTACTTGATATTTATATAATATAAGCAACTCTTTAGTTTTCTGTAATGAAGGTCCTAAAATAAAAATCTTATCTTGCCTTAATCCAAGAATAGACTTCCAAAGGAAGAGATGCTGGGTTGTCAAGCAATTCCTGACCACCTGCCCATAAGCATTATATCTGATGCCCAGGGAAGGTTCAGGTCCAATAGAGAAATGAAGCACCTTCCTTGGCCAGTTCATTTGTAATCTTATTGCCCTCACTCCCTTTATGCTCTGGTACCCAAACAAATTGAATCCTGTTCCTGGTAGCCAGTTCTACAATGTAATGATATCTTTCCCACACAAGCTTTGAAGTAAAGTGGGAGTTGTCAAGTGTTTTTAATGTAGCTTGACTGTCTGATAGGATATCAATATGTTTATCAACATATCCTCTATCCAGATTGATTTTAATAAATGCAGAAATATCATAGATTTCTGCCTGAAAGATAGTGGCAAACTGACTATGGAAATAAGAATTAAACATTCCCATTTCCTCACAGTAAACCCCTGCCCCTACCACAGTAGAAATTTTGGTTCTATATACCAGACCATTTCACCCTTGATATTTCAGTCATATCCACCTCTCTATCCCTTTACACTGGGAGAAACAGTAGTGAAGGGTTTGAAAAAGCTAAATCTGGGTATCATGCAATTCTTAATCATCTCAAGAATGTAACTATCTCTCTTGCCCTATTCAAAAGACAAATGCTCCATTTTTACAGATCCAAGAAATTCCTCTCTCACAACAATATAACCTCTAATAACCCAAAGAGCAGGATAATCGATAAAAATTTATTGAAACACTTTCAGTCCTCTTTAACAAGCAATTTGATTGCTATTTATGATTTGTTGAAGAGGACCCAAAGGGTTGAAAGTGCTTCAATAAATTTATTTTAAGTTAAAAAAAGAAAAATCTAAAGTTTTTATCTATCGATTATTCTGCTCTTTGCACTCATTTTCAATCTTTGTTTATAAATGGAGCAGCGTATTTCAAATGTTAATACTATAGGCTTAATAATCCTCTTAACACTAGCCTCAATCATAAATTCAAAGAAGGAATGCCCAAGAGAATTTCAAGAGGAGCAATCCTTATAGCTCCTGTGATGTTCAGACAAGCTATCCTTTGAATCTTTTCAGATTCAGTCCTGCATGTCTAATGAAACTCATCATCATCAAATGATGGTGGCATAGATGATAATAGGTCTCACAATCATAGCATATGTCCAGTACAACAACCTTAATCTAGTCCCGTATTTATCCAAAATGCTTCTACAAGCCCATAGACTTTACAAGCCTTCATAACAACATAGTCTATGATTTCCAAGTCAATCCCTTATCTAACATAGCAGCAAGGTATTTGATTTTAGTAGAAAAGTGCTATCTTATGCTGAAGAGTGATGGTTCAAAAACCTCATCAGCTGCCTTCTTCATATAAAAAGTACAATAACAGTTTTTAATTAGATTAACAGTTAATTTAACCTTATCACAATACTTACAAGAGGAGTGCCAACCATGGCCCCTCCGATTTTGTCAATTTTTACATATGTAAATTACTATCCTACACAAATTCATGATAAAATAATACGACACAACTCTCAAGCATTCCCTCCAAAAAAAAAAAGGAATCTAAAGTTTTCTATGTTATTTATATACTGATTAATTAATTGTCTATAAAACAAGCACTTTTTGCAGTGTAGAATATATTTATTAAAGAGAACAAACGTTTTCGGCATTTAGCTCTCATCACGTTACAGACACAAATAGAACAGAATATCGTAACGGAAAAATAAAAGTTGAACTAAAAAGAATGTTGCTATGGTTACAAAATAAATAAAACATAAAATTAAACTTAAAATTGAAAAAATCACTTGCTTATAATATACCACTTAAATATATGAGATCAGAGTCCATACAGCACTATGAGCAAGTATAAAATTGTTTTATTACAGTAAAGCGATTTTATACTTGGGACCGGTAAAGGGTCCAAAAACATTTTACTGTAATAAAACGTTTTTATACTTGCTCATAGTGCTGTATGGACTCTGATCTCATATATTTAAGTGACATAAAATTAATATAACTATTAAAACAAATACAAAGTTTTAGCTTTAGAAAATAAAGTAGATACAAATTAATAACATGGCTTTTGAATTCGAAGCTAAAATTAGTGCAGAGCAGGATACAGATTTTTGATGGCATATAACCATGCTAGGGAGAGCTGCTGGGCCAGTTTTTCATTCAAAATGCTTTCTGATTGCTGTCTTGTGATGATCTCTAGTGTTTCAAATGACCAGCCAGCAGCTCATTTGTGCACGTATTCGTGTGATAATCATCATGAAAACATCCAAAATAGAATATTATTTTATAATGTGCACATTTATTAATGAACATTCGTTGTTGTTACATCAATTATATGCCCCTATATATAAACTGATGATTCTATATGCATGGTTTGCATCAAAGTTGATTTAAGAGACGTTTATTTTTAAATGCCAATGAAATGTTTCCCTATTCAATAATGAAAACATCATATGCTTATAGAAATGTACTTAATTTTATAATCAGTAAAAATAAAAGTAAAAATGTATTAATGTCAAAAAATATTTATACTGATTGATATATTAAATATACTGTCAGATCCTGATAAGATTCTGTCATTCGTTTTGGGAAGATTTGGCGGTTAATCAGGGTTAGCAGTTTATCAAAAATATGTGTAATGTAGAAATGAAAATGACCTCTGAATTTATTACATTTAATAAAATACAGTACAGGTAGACATTCAAAAATCCAGCAACCTTGGGATCTGAGGAGTGGCAGATTTTTGAATATGCCAGATAATTGAAGATTTATATATGCTGTATATATTTAATAGAAAATTACCACATTTACAGTCATACGTTTCACAAATGGTTTGCATGGACACACCATTACTAAGTTTTTTCCTCTTCGGTAGTATAATCGAAATTGGAATCTTTATTAGAAAAAGTGACTACTTGAACTAGAAACAACATTCTGATTGTGAGACATTTGATGATAGCGGACATCGAAGTAAATCAAGAACTGTTTTAAATAAATGTATCGAATAAATAAACAACTTTTATTCAAAATTCAATTTCATTTTACTTTATATTAGACTATCTAACCTGTACATTCTACAGATGTATACTCTGATAATATATTTGATAAGTTTTCAAATAAAATTTTCGCCAGTTCCTTTTCTTCAAGAGTTGATTCGGATGTCAAATTTGGGAAACCCAGATCATTGAGGATAATGTTTAACTCCTTAAGTATATTAAAAACATTAACTTCCATTTGTATTTCCTCAAACAAATCTCTGGTAAAACTTTCGCAAAATTATTCCTTTCATTTTTTAAATTTATAAAAACTTCCTTCGAACCAAGTAGTTCAGAGTTGCTATGCAACCAGTGATGACGTAGCGTTTTCGCTGACCACCTTACGCCTCGTTTTTCTCTTCCGCGTGATGAATGAATTCCGAATTTGATTGTTGATTAAGCGTTTACACGACGCTCTTCCGATCTTATTTGAATTATACCTCTTAATAATCGACTGGTCGAACTATCTATCTATACTATCTTTATTTATAAAGTTTGGTTCCTTTTCATTTTTACCCGGTTGGCAAGCACCCCTTGTTAGAAGTCACATGTGGAGTTTGTTGTTGGGAAAGCCTGTAAAGCTCTATGGACTTGTAGGAGATTTTGGGTAAAACTTGGGGACTAAAATCTGAGCTGTTATACTGGATATACACCATGGTTGTGAGACCATTATTACTTATGCATTATTTGGTGGTGAAGAGTTTTACTTAAGACTTGCAGGACTGAATTTGAAAAGATTCAAAGGTTGGGCTGTCTGAGCATCACTGGAGCTATGAAGACTGCTTCCACTGCTGCTCTTGAGGACCTCTTGGGCATTTCTCCTTTGCATTTGTTTGTTGAGGCAAGTGCCCGGGAGGATTATTATAAGCTCCATTCTTGTGGGAGAGGAATTTCTTGGACCCACAAAGTGGAGCATTCATCTTTTGAATGGGACACGTTACACATTTAACCTTCTTGAGATGGTTAAGGATCGCATGGTGCCTAGATTTAACTTCTTCAGGCCCTTCACTATTGTTTTTTCCCAGTTTGGAGGGTTAGGATGGGGGATTAGGATGCATTATCAAGGATGGTTTGATCTGGTTTATGGATGGTTCAAAAACCACCACTGTGCTGGGGCAGAGGATTTACTATGAGGGAACGAGAATGTCTTATTCCTATTCCCTCAGATGGTTTGCCACTGTCTTTCATGAAGAAATTTATGCTATTTCTATATGTATTAAAATTAATCTTGATAAGAGGTATGTCAATAAACACATTTATATCCTATCTGACAGGCTGCTCTTAAAGCACTTGATAGCTCCCACTTTACTTCTAAGCTTGTACGGGATTATCGTCTTCTCATTGAGGAACTGGCTATAAGGAACAGGATACAACTTGTTTGGGTGCCAGGGCACAAAGGGATTGAGGGCAATGAGGTCACTGATGGGCTTGCCAAGGAAGGGGCTTCTTGTCCTTTTATTGGACTTGAGCCTGCCTTGGGCATCAAATTTGATGCATTTGGGCAGGTTGTAGGGACAGGTTGACAGCTCAGTACCTCATTCACTGGAGGTCTACTCCTAGACTTAGGCAGGCTCTCGTTTTAGGTTCTTCTGTACAGAGAACTAGAGTTGTTTTCACGGCATAAAAACGAAGTTAGGATCACTACAGGGCTCTTTACTGGACACTGTCATCTTAGAAAGTATCTTCATTTAATTGGAATCGTTAATACTCCATTTGTAGAAGATGTCAGAATGGGGATGAAACTCCCCTTCACAATTTGTGAATGTGTGGCCCTTTCAGGGCTAAGGTATGATCTTCTTGGGTTGCATTTCCCTGTACCAGATCTTTTTACAATCCCAGTGAAGAAGATACTTTCTTTTGTGATTAAAATGGAACTTCTTATGGGATGATCCTGTTGGAGATACACAATAGACCATTGGTGGTTGCGGTGAACACATAAGAAGTCCCGTTTTAATCACAAAAGAAAGTATCTTCTTCAATGGGACTGTAAAAAGATCAAATAAATATTAAAAAAAAGAAGGAATGAGCAGAGCTACATGTTAGCATGGCAAGCAATACCGAACAACTGAGAATGGTGTACATCAAAACATCAATAGCAGCTCCAGAAAACAGTGGTGCGACAGTGTGGGAAAATTTGAAAATACGCTCCTGAAATTCATGCCGGAATACTGAATAATCTGGATTTTCGGTTGCCGGATTTTTGTATGTCAACCTATACATTTATATTTAGCATTCAAACTTAACATTTCTAAAAATTGTATATTTTACGGTACAGCAATACCTCAGATAGTCCAGTTAATTGGTTCCTCTTTCTTACCAAACTAATTGAAACCAGACTATTCAAGGTACGTAATCTATCGGAAAAATTATAATTGGTTCCAAGAAATTTTCGATTTGCTCATATGCTTTATTAAATCGTAAATTCTTACATTAATAATTATTTCTTTATGTATTAAACATTATATTCTTTATAAAAGATTTATAATTGACAGAATGGAGCAGAAAGTAGGTCCGAGCCCATAAAGACGAATAGATGAGGGTTCGCTGAGCAGGTGAATGCATTCACTTTCTCCAAGTTGGCCACTTGGCACCATTCCAAACGTAGAGCGGTGATCTGCGTAAAGGGGGGATTCCCATTTGAGCTGTGTCACCATGGACTGATGAGTTGCAAATGCTGATATGCCCAATATTTGTTCTCATTCAATGATTTAATTAAGCATTTGCGGTAAACAACTGACAACATTGCACTTGAGAGGCAGGCACTATAACAAATGTTGTTAAGATAAATTTCGCAACAATGGAGCAGCTGCCTGCATGACTCAGCTCATCAAATAGTGGATATTCAAATCATATAAAGGTAGTAAGTAGCAAGCACACTTACATTTCATATTTATTCTAAACAAATAAAGTAAATTAAAAATTTTTTATTAAAAATTACAATCCAGACTATAGTGAAGCCTGGTCTATTTGAAACCAGACTATGCAAGGTATTGCTGTATATTATATGTACCATATATGTACAGTATTATATAGAAAACATGTCAATCTACTATTCTGAACCTTTACTTTGAGCTCTCTGTAAAACACAATGTACACAGCTTACTGTACAGTATCCTCATTTGTTCGGTACACAATAAATGATGAAAATGATCTGATTATTATGATCCTAAATTTTCTACAACCTAGGTATGAACCAGGCTTAAAGAGAAACATGATTAACTGCTAACTCTCTCTCTCCCACCTGCTGGTTACAAATGAATCCAGAAAGCTTTTAATACTGTATATGCAATACTGATGAACTTCAGGATGTAAGTCATCTTATATACCCTTGGTGGATTAACGAGGACAAATACAATAGCAAAAGGAATATTTGTTTAGACATTTTTACTGATGTATGGCGTCTTATCAGGGTTTGCCTATTCCATTAACATAGGGAAGATCCATTCCCCAAATTTCTTGGTGGTCAGTGAGGGTGGCAGTTTAACAGGAGGCATCTTATCAGAGTTTGACTGTATAAGCTTTTTTTAATTACATAATTAATATTTTTTATATCATAAAATCATTTAAATGCAAATTTAATAAAAATAATAATACATTTCAATGAATCTTTTATTTTCTCTAGAAAATTTTAAAGATGTCTATATAATTTCAAATCTACAATTTAATCTGATGGAATATCAAAAGTGATATTTTTTTATAATTTAATTACAAATATGGCAATGCGTGATTTGATTGAAGGAGAATGTGGTGGTGCTAATCCTCTTTTTAAGATAACTGACCATCTTACAAGAGACAGAGGTTTGCAACAGGTATAGTAATATATTAAAAAATTTTTCAAATGCTTTTTATTTTAATTTTTAATATCTACACTAAATTCTCTTTAATTCAGTATCCTTAGGAATTGGTAAGTGCAAAATTATTAAGTATACTGATCATATACTATGAGGATCTTGCTAGTTGTTGACCTCATTGAAAGAAAAAGATGAAAAGTTTATAAAGAAAATGCTTTTATTTTTATTAAAAATACTTAAGTTAACAGTAAGATTATACCTGAAGTTGTATCCTCTCTCAATATCATCAGCTGCCAGAGAGGAATTTCCAAGATGACAGGCTAGGAAGCAGAAACAACAATCCACTTTGCTATCATTAGTCATCATAACTTTATGTAAATCACATATACATTTAGTATGTGATCTGTTTTCATTTGTATAATTACTTCTTCCTGTCCTTGGTATGTGTTGGTCATCCTGTATTGTCATTGTCATTTTATTGGTATTTGCATAATATGGAGACCTCAGTAATATTACTAATACTACTCTACTATGTGAAAGAAGTGACTATATTTTTGGCTGTAAATAATAAATGCCATATTTATTTCTACTAATTGTTTTTCCATCAAGTTCCTGACTACAGACCAGACAGCTTGGGCAACCATCTATGGCTAGTTAACATCATTGCTGACTCTTGGGTTGAACTTTAGTCAATGGACAAGCCAGGTTTGGGTGCTCTGATCTTAAACATTGCAATACTATTGATAGAAGTGCTAATGTAAATATTAACTTTTTGGATTGTGATTAACCCACCCTCTGTAGAAGTTGCGTCTGAGGGACTCTGCGCCATCTATTACACTTTGTGAAAATTTTCAAGGTCTTGCAAAAATTCAGTACCTTTCTAACTTTTTCATTCCTTTATTATGCATTAATTCAATTTTTCATTGACTTTTTAGTTTCTCCGTAAAAAATTGGGAGTCCTTCAGAAACCTATTATCTTTTGAAATTTAGTGCATGTTAAAATGTGACGATATCGCTGTTACTATTTATAGTTGTGGGCATTGGCCGCAAACAGTAGCAGCGTTAATCGCGCAGCTATTGTTCCAACAGCATGGAAAGGGGCAATCAAAATTTAGCCACCAAGCTTACCATACAAAAGAAAAAAGAAAGATACCTTGTCTTCTTCCTGTTTTAAAATATGAAAAAATATTTTATGAGGAAGAAATATTTTCAAGGATGAGGAGATCATTACTGCTGTGGAGAGTTGGTTTGTTTCCAAGTCTGCCAATTTCTACAGAAATGGGATTATACAACTGTTCCACAGTTGTGAGAAGTTGTGGCCTTAAGAATTGGATAGGTAGAGAAGAAAGAGCTGGAGGAACTGTGAAGATGTAGGGAAGGTATCGCCGATAACAGAAAGAAAGATGGTGTTATACCTACCGCAGTTTTGTTGTGGAGACGGCGACAGGATGGAGGCAGCGATTTTGGTTGTTTGTGATTCTGTGCCAATGCCGATTGATGAATTAATGGACAAAAGTTTGACTGAACTGTTCTTAACTTTTATTAATATTGATAGAAATTTAAAAATGTTATGTAATACACAGTACAACATTTTTTTAGAGTTGTTTGTAACTTTATGCAAATCACATGATAGTTTAAAGAAGGATACACCAGATGGTGTAGTGATTCCCGTCTCCATTATTCGAAGCTGTGTTTGTTCGTTGTTAGAAGATTTTAGACGTCTTAGTGTGGTTATTAACTTCTGTAACATTTTGTATGGATTATGGATGTACTCCTTTTAACTTTAGAGACGGGAATATCAGATTGTATTGCAATTTGTATCAGTTAATAATATTTTTGCATTTTGTAATTTTGTTTATTTATACTAATAAATCATTAGTTCAGTCTTAATAATGGAGTCATTTTTTCAAGCCTTTAATTACGTTCTAAGTTGGGCAGAACGGAACGAGATACATCTTCGTTGTAACTGTGGAACTGCCCCTAGACAAGGACCAACGGAGAGGGGGTCGGGCCAGACTCAGGAGATGTTCAAACATCTCAGAACAAATTTCAGATCCCTAGAACATCTACATCATGATGAGGGTAAGAACATTTTATCTTCCTCACATACTAATGGATGGCCTTGTGGTTAAAGAGGGTGTTTGAGACAAACAACCTTCTTTCAGCACAGATCTTCATCAGTCACTCCCCACTGTCATTCATTCTAGGATCACCATGTTTCCCAACCAATCTTCTCATGAGGGTAAGAACATTTTATCTTCCTCACATACTAATGGATGGCCTTGTGGTTAAAGAGAGTGTTTGAGACAAACAACCCTCTTTCAGCACAGATCTTCATCAGTCACTCCCCACTGTCATTCATTCTGGGATCACCATGTTTCCCAACCAATCTTCCACTCAATCTCTCTCCACACCAACTCTGCTATTCAAATCTCCTGCCACAATCACTCACTCCAGTGCCATGACTCTGTAGTCTCAGCTTCATTTGTCACATCATTCAGTTCACACCAAAATTTAATTTTTTCATTCTCACTTTTACCACAGGATTATATATAGCTATTGAAAACTCTCTCTCTATAGTCTCAGCTTCATCTTTGCCCATATTATTCTGTCATTCGCACATTTATATTTTAATATACATGCTTTTATTTTTTTATTCATTAGTGCACACCATTTTTCGCTCATTCATTATTTAACTCAGATTATATTCCCACAATATCATTCCTTACACATTCAAATGCATCCTCCTTTCAATATGTTTTGTTCACACAGAGCACATCCAGCCTATACTTGCACATTTCATTCTCTTTCACTATCTATTCACATTCACACACTTAATCTTCATTTATACTTTCATTTTCATTGTCTTTTATCTAATCCAGTTGTAAATTATGCTTGATAGTATGGCTTTTATTTTTTTGAACATTGAAAATCAGGAATAAGATTTCATAATGTTGGTGATTAACTAACAATGATATAGTCTGGTAGAGGGGTTGCTCCCTAGAGGATCCAAGGCATTACTTTGCCAGGTATCTAACTTGAACATTGAAAATCAGGAATAAGATTTCATAATGTTGGTGATTAACTAACAATGATATAGACTGGTAGAGGGGTTGCTCCCTAGAGGATCCAAGGAATTACTTTGCCAGGCATCTAACCTCTAGCCATTATGGCCATACTGAACTACAAACCTCTCAGAAAGATCACTGAAACACAATCCTCCAGTCATGTAAACAGCATGATAAAATGTGAAAGGGATACTAAATTATATCAATTGCTATAAAGCAAACAAATAATTTCCAGAAAAAGTAACTAAAAACAAACCTTAATAGTTTGTGGCATCAGTGCACTATAGTACAGTGTTTTTCAACCTTTTTTTATCTCATGGCAGAGTTGAACCTGTAGTTAAACTTCTGTGGCACATTTATGATCATCAGAAAAAAGTTTGCTTATGCATATATATTTTTTATTATATTATATATACAGTTATTCTAATAATGATATAATCATATTAAGCAATTTATAGAGATTTTAATTTTGATATGTACAGTTGGTTCCAAAAAGATGTTCACTTAGGTGGAAGATGTTCAGTTTCCTTATAATAAATCAATGAGATTAATCAGTTCAGGTGTAATTTTGAGTCCACAGAGCTTTGGACAATTCCAATTATTTTATCTAAGCAACAGGGTTAGAAAGGCTTAATGACAGATGTTCAATCATTTTATCTGAAAACTGATTTTGAGTATTTATTAGGAAAAGTTTAATTTATTATTTACAAATTAATCTGTATTATTATTAATTTAAGCAAAATGCAGCATTATATGTTCATAACTATATGAGTAATTAAGAGATAAGTTGAAATTTAAAAAAATTTCAGTCCCAGATCAAACTGAGAACCTTTTGAGATAATGTTCTATTACAGACAAATAACAACTGTACTAACAAAATGCATTATAAGTATCATCAGAAATATAACAATTATATTATTTATAAATAATATCTGAAAAGATTTAATTACATTATTCAATATTAATCTAAATTTTTTTCTTCTAATTATTAAAATTTTGCTTAATTCAAGGATAACTTGTCAAGTAGTTCATTTAAATTTTTATAGATAATTTAATTTGTATATTTGTATGTCTGTTTATAACTTAATAATCAAAAGTTCCAAAATTTTGTGATTATATAAAATCATGTGCAAAATAGTTTATGTTATTCTGTTCTATTATAATCTCTCTTCTAGAAACTTCCAAATTTATTTTACATAAAATCATAATTTATATCTTCAACACAATATATTCAAAATTTAGAGGTTTCACTTCCCTATTTCCATATTTCAATTTAAAGTTGCAATTTACTTTAAAATATTATAAACTGCAATTCAATCAATAATTAGTTTTTAATTAATGCCTCACAGTGTAAGTGGAGTCTGGGGCCATTTATTGCTCTTTGTGAAAATTTTCAAGGTCATGTAAAAATTCTCAAAAATTCTGTACCTTTCTAACTTTTTCATTCCTTTATTATGCATTAATTCGATTTTTCATTGACTTTTTAGTTTCTCTGTAAAAAATCAGTGGAATCCTACAGAAACCTATTATCTTTTGAAATTTAGCGAATATTCAAATGTGATGATGTCGCTGTTACTATTTACAGTTGCGAGTGTTGGCCGCAAACAGTAGCGACATTAATCGCGCAGCTACTCTTCGGACAGCGTAGTCTTTAATATTGCAGTTTTTTGTTTTGATTATTTGTTTTTATAAAATATTTTGTATTTTTATCAATTTGCTGTCAATTTATGATTTATTGAGCTATTTTGATCACTTTATTTATTTAAATTTCTTATGTAAATACTTTACCTTTTTTCATTATAATAATGTTGATCATTAAAATTGTGTATTCTGTTTATAAAACTTTTCTCCATTATATATATTTATTTCACACTATCAATATTGTACTTCAAAAATTATATCAATTTGCTGTCAATTTATGATTTATTGAGCTATTTTGATCACTTTTCTTTATTTATACTTTATTTATCTAAATTTCTTATACTTTACCTTTTTTCATTATAATGATGTTGATGATCAAAATTGTGTATTCTGTTTATAAAACTTTTCTCCATTATATATATTTATTTCACACTATCGATATTATGCTTCACAAATAGAATTTCTGGAAAACTTCTATAAATTGAAAGATCAGTTTGAGAATTTTCATTTTTTACAAGATTTGATTGAATATTTGATATAAAATGATTTGTTCTTTCTTCATTTGAATAATTTTTATGTCTAATTTTAAAAATTTTCAAACTTTTACTTTACATCTAATTTTTAAAATTTTCAAACTTTTACAAAAAAAGTCTAGCAAAATTAGAAAAAAGACGCCTCATACGAATATACTATAATCCTCCCTGAATTTCACTAATTAGATCAGATCGTTTCCGATATCAATATAACCAATGACACAATCCTAGGAATAAAGTAGGCTGGACAGACAGAAATTTCCTGGGAAACCAGTGACGGTAATACAGCCTCAAGCATGCCAAGTCCATTTAATCAGCTAACATACTTCAAGAATACTGTATGCAATAAAAAATATATGATCAAACAGAGTTGCGTTACATGCAGGTATCTCAAAAGATAAATTAAAAAATATGAAGATAACTTCTTATTAAAAGTTATTTTCATTGAAATCTACTTTGAACAATTAATTTCTATAGTACCATCAAGCACCGGTGACGAAGATAACTTCTTATTAAAAGTTATTTTCATTGAAATCTACTTTGAACAATTAATTTCTATAGTGCCATCAAGCACCGGTGACGCATCAATACAGTGACTTTTACGCCCATTTAATCGGCTAACATACTTCAAGTATACTGTATGCAATAGAAAATATATGATCAATAAAGTTGCGTTACATGCAGGTGTCTCAAAAGATAAATTAAAAAACATGAAGATAACTTCTTATTAAAAGTTATTTTCATTAAAAAATTTTTTTTGAACAATTAATTTCTACAGCGCCATCACACACCGGCTACACGTTAATACACTTAGGTTGTGCAGATAAATTTCTTTAAGAATTTCACATATATATCACTAATATGCTAAATTTTTAATAAGATTAGCAAGAATAAATAAAAAAAGAAAGAAATAACAAGAATTGCCTCAATAATTCAACAAATAATCTCTAAGATAGATGTATATCAAACTACGAAAAATGACGTAAGCGCCTGGTTCCTACACTGATAGAAACACCATAAAATGTGACATTTCACTTTGGAAATAGTCTTTTCTAATAGAAAAACATCAAAGATTGAGTTTATTTTATGTTATGAAAACCCAAAATAATTTTAAATAAGACATCTGCTAAATTTATATTATACATCAACTTATAAAAAAATTAATAAATTATTAATTTATGATTTGGACCATAATTTTATGCTTGTTTTCATAAAAACATATTTATTTCTTCTTCAAATCATTTAAAAATTCTTCTATACAGTTAAAAAGTTTGCAAAGTTGCGGATTAGAACGAATGTCAATAACAATAATTATAAACTAAGCCTAACGGTCTAGCGACTGCAAATTCGAGAGTTCGGCCTGAGCTCAGGTCTTAAACTAATTCTAACTTAAAAATAATTAACTACAAAACAATCTAACACAATGTAATGTCTAACTGACGAAACAAAACCGGAAATTGGAACTTGGAACAACTAAAAGTACCGATTAGGTGTTAGAACTTGAACGCACCCCAAACGATGTTAGAAACTTATACTAATAATTGGAATAAATTCTCAAACAAGTTAGATAACAAAAAATATGAAGTTTATTAGACTCTGAACACTTACAAAGGTGTTAATTAAAGCTTTATTTAAACGAAATAAACAACAATGGAATAAACAACAAAACTTATTTAATCCAATTCAAATATCACAATCAATTATCCACAAAAGAAAAGAACCTTAAATACTACTTAAATTCTACTACCTCCATCTCCGATACAAACTTGAAACAATCATCGATCTTTACAAGAAACTCTAACACACCACTCAAAACCTGCCTGGCAAAAACGACTCAAAAAACAAATCAACGAAATCAGAACATAATTAGGTAGACTAAAACACAAAAATCAACACATCCACTAAACTCATGAAATCAATTAGAAAGATTTTCAGAAAACTTAAAAACACACACACGCCATGAAAATCACAACACACACATTAAAGAATACATAGACACACTAAAACAGAAACTTGCAGCAAAATCACAACGCATGAAACGATACAAAACCAGCTTAGCACGTAAACTAGATAACACACTATTCACAAACAATGAAAAGACGTTCTACAGAAACATAAACACTAAAGAGCCTAAACAAACACAGCAATCACTAACTAGCTTCTGGTCTGCCCTGTGGGCAGTACCAGTTACACACAATCAGAGAGTCAGCTGGATCACAGAAGAGGAGACACGCACATTACACGTACCAGAAATGCCCTATACCACCACCACTACTACTAATAAAGAACTCACAAACACAATTAAATACACTCACAACTGGAAAGCCCCTGATGTAGATGGCATCCAAAATTTTTGGTACAAACATTTTACCTGCCTTCATGACTTACTGGCCAAACATCTCACACATCTCATACACACTAAACAAACATTATCAAAACTATACACCAACAGATTAAATAACATTCTCAAAACACATCTGAATGGAAAAACACAGTGAAAGCCATCAACACATTTGCCATACCTATACTAACTTACTCCTTTGGAGTGATACAGTGGACATGGACAGAACTAGAATCACTCCAAAGAAAAACATGAACAACACTTACAAAATACCAGTACCATCACCAAAAATCTGTCATAGAACGAACTACTCTTCCACCCAAGGAAGGACGTGGCCTTATTGACATCCCACATTTACACGACAGACAGATCTATAATGTGAGAGAGTTCTTCCATAAAAAACAACATACATCACAACTACACAAAGCTATTGTCTTGGCAGATAGAAACATAACACCATTAAATCTTCAGAACAACACTCCATGCCAAATAGACACAGCTGGTTAGTCAGGGGGATCTATTTACTGAAACAGCATATTAGCAATACAAGACCAGGTAATAAACACAAAAAACTACAGAAAATACATACTAAAGGACTGCACATTAACAAACAACACTTGTAGGAAATGCCACATAGCACCCGAAACAATTTAACATATTACATCTGGTTGCAAGCTGCTTGCACAAACAGATTACCTGCACAGACACAACCAAGTAGCAAACATAATACACCAAAACCTTGCAACCAAACACAAATTAATAAACACACTTACACCATACTACAAATACATACCAAACACAATCCTAGAAAACTCAACACACAAGATGCATTACGACAGAACAATCCTAACAAACAAAACCATACACAACAGACTAGACATCACTCTCATAGACAAGCAAAACAGAGTTACCTACATTATAGACACACAACATCCAAGATGCATTCACCCAAAAAAATTAGCAAATACACAGAACTCTCCCATTAAGCGTCTCTGGGGAATGCAAAAATTAGTCACAGTACCCATCATTCTCTCCTCCACAGGAGTGATCCCTTGCATACTACACAAAAGCCTCAAAATACTAGATCTACATCCCAAGACATACATAACACTACAAAAAGCATCACTACTCAATACATGCAACATAGTAAGAAAGTTCCTCAGCATTGACACAGACAGTTAGCTACTTGTTATATTTAATTGTGGGTTATGTTTTGACTCGTGTCAAACATAGCACTTTGACCCGGAGATACTCCATGCCCACACTGATATACTATAACATAATAATTATAATAATAATTAAAATAATAATCTATTTACCATAATCTCTGTTCATTATTGAAATCATCAGGCTGATACATTGACTGTTGGCATGGCATTGGTGGAGGTGGTGGTGGTCTTGGTGATATAGAGCCTAAAATTAAAAATAATATATCCTAAATTGTACAAAAAAGTATCTACAGAAATAAAAGATTCTCAATCTTCAATACAGTTAAAAAGTGCTTTCAAGTGTAAATTCCTCATTAGACAAAGATTACAATATAAAATGCAACATTAAGAAATAAAATAAAAAAGCAATATAAATTTAAATAAAATAGATATCAGTCTGATTTAATATGATATAATACTATTGCATAGAAAAAGAAAAACAAAACGTAAATAAATGTAAAATAACATCTGTATATTTCAAGAGTATACTGTATATATAATCATATACAGAATACGTTTCAAAATCCAACATTTTAGAATTTGAAACACACTAGATTCTAATACTTTTTACAAAAAAATCCTCAATTTAAAATTCAAAAATATGGAAACAATCCAACAATTTAGATAATCCTGTTTATTATTTTAGAATTTATTTTAACTGCAACCAAATATTAGCACTGAGTTTTTTGTTGTTTTCCTTACTGTACAGGTAGGCCTCAATTAGTGCAAATAATAGGTTCCATGAATCTCTCTCACTATTCGAAGTATTAACTATATTTAAAATATGGTAATTGATTCTTACTTTGCGAGATTCCGGCCATTAGCCAACCTCACGATGAATAACTACAATACTAACTGTCTAAGAAATATTTATTTTCATATTTTATATTGTTGTTCATCATCTAAATTAATAACTTACCAGGAATTGCCTCTCATACCATCATCAAATCAACCGCTAAATCAAAAATGGAAGTTGAGTGCCGCTTTTATGTCATTCAATCACATCCATTTTTTGCTGTAGCGTAATCACTAATCTCTTCTTTTTTTCGTTTCCTGTTTTATCATCAAGTGTTCTTCCTTTCATCCATTTCGATACTTTTTAAAAGAGAAAATTCTGTACTATACTGTATGTATACGATAGCAAAGCTAAATAATAGTACAGTAATGTTAAACAGTTAACGGCAAAAAGTCCTTCTTTCTGGTGTTTCACCCGTTCAAAGCCAAGTGACTGTTTTTGGACTGCTCCTCGTCCGGTTTTACTAACTAAAAATTAACATTAATTTGTTAATTGACATCATAAAAGGGGACGGACATTTGTTAGTAAGACTGGTCTATGCTTACAACTCACATTAATCGAATATTTGCTCACACTAAGTGAAAAACGGTATAATTTTTATAAGTCACACTAATCGAATACCGCATTATTCAAACTCGAACTAATCGAGGCCTACCTTAGTCTCATTCTTCATCTAGTTTTATGAGTGCATCACAGAAAATGAACTGATCCCATTTATGATTTTACACTAAATTCCAAAAATTTAGTATGTCTTAATATGAGTTATTTTTTCAGAAAATCAAAAATAAAAAATTAAGATAGTTTTTTTTTCAAGAATTTTGAATTAAATGTCTAATTAAAAATGAAACGTCAAGCTGTTGGAAATTCCACCATTTTGTAATAGTCTGCTAATTCATTTTCTTAATTTATGATATACTTAATATTTTTTGTTGGAAAATTATGAAATTTTCTATATATTATAAAATGCATTTTTAATCAGTACAGCTGATATCGGACTTATATCGTTTCAGAACTAAGAAGATATGTTAAATCTTTTTATTTATGTTGAATTTCCATAAAATTGTGCTAATGAAAAATTCATTAATACACAATAGTGTCCAGCTGGGATGAAGCAGAATCAAATTTAGACCATTGCACTGGACTGATGTTTTATAATGTTCTTCGATCTGTTTGTTGTTTTACATAAACTAATTGGATTACTTTTGGTGGAAGAAAAATTTTTGATTTTTTTTCTTAAAAATCAAGAGGATTTATTTCATATAATGACAAAAAAACCTATTATACTATTTCATAAATTTGTACTTATCAAAAAAGCAGATAATAGTGATTATACTGTATCAGCAAAAAGCAAAAAATTCTGTAATTTTATAAAAGTTTTAAATATTTTGTTATATGTAATCATTTTTTATTAGGAATATAATATGTCCTATATAATAAATATATGCATATTTATTAAATGCAGATTAGATTAAATTTTATAAATATTCCACACATTTTACAATATTTTACTATTTATTATTGTTTAGAAAAAACTTATTAAAAAAATTTTGATACTAGAGAATGAAATTTGCTTTAAACTATAACAAACAATGACAGTGGCAAAAAATTATGTGGGAAACTCAGTATAATTTTAAACAGAACCATACAATATGCGCTGCTGGAAAACAAGGGGAATTTTTAACAACTGATTATGCCATACGAGGCTAGGCATCAATGTGTTAAAGGATTTACTTTTTTTATAAAAAAAAAATATAACTTCTGGCCTTAAATTTTTTATCCATGCTTAAGGTATGCTCATAAATTTCATTTATCTATTTCACTTATTATTGTGCACATTTGCATATACAGGTATCTTTCCTAAAACATGTTCTCCTACAACACAGGTTTGCTCCAACATGATTTGAAAATTGCAGAAATCCACATATAACACGTACTTCTACAACACGGTTTTTACTTAACACATTTAGAAAATTATGTTTACTCTGCTATAACACAAAATATTTTCATTAATTTTTGTAAATCCATACTAGGGACACACAATACATACACAAAATGCAATCATTGGTAAATATTTTGCTAAAATTAGTCATAAACACAATTTCGTTAGTTTGCCATGAGAGGCAATGCAGTCACATTTTACTTTCCTTTTGTTTGATGTATATGTTACAAGAAATGCTTAACAACTCCGGCGTTTTCGGTAGCATATTATATATGTTACAGGCAAACCCGAATTCAGGAAATACTAGAATTTTCTAGTCAAAACGAGAACACCCTAACGCTTGTCGGATGTTCTAGTATTTCCTAGGACGAACTCAAAATGCCGAACATTTTTATTTAAAGTCCGGAATTTCTAGTTTTTCCTAGTCCAAACCCGAAGTTGCAAACAGTTAAAATAAAACTATTCATTTCTCATGTATTCCCGCTCGAGTTCGATATTTGACAGCAGAAATTTCTTTCTTTAGAGAATATTCGCAAGGTAAACAAATCTCTTTGAGGAAGGCCTGTGCCAGTGGAAGCCAACAAGCTAAACCCGCATTCAATGCACGAAGTATTGTATATCTAAATTATGTTTGTGCAAAAAAATAACATTTTGTGTAATTCTAAATGCCACAAAAGCCTACCTTGCAAAAATAAATAGGAGGCACCTAGTTGTATTTTTCAACTTTAAAAATTTTTTTTACTTCGTATTTTATGTTTAACTTCGACTAATAAAAATATTAAAATATTTGTCCATAAAAAATATTCTTCGTGCATTGAAGTTCTTATATTCATTATTACATGGTTCTTTAAAGTCAGCCATGTAATAATGAATGAGAGTCAGTTCTGTTTCGATTCGTTTTATTTCATTTTCTCAACAGAGAATAACAATGAAATTGTTATTTCCTATCAAATAATAAAAGTATGCATTATGTTCAGTATAATAATGTTTATAATCAATTCATGTTTTCAGTCAAATTATCAACAAGTTTTGTATTCACGGTATTACCGTAAATACAAAAATAAAAACACAACTAGGTACCTTTTATTTATTTTTGTAAGGTAGGCTTTTGTGGCATTTAGAATTACACAAAATGTTATTCTTTTGCACAAACATAATTTAGATACACAATGCTTCGTGCATTGAAAGCGGGTTTAGCCCTGTGCGCTTCCACTGACGCAGATTGCAGCTTTCATCAATGAGATTTGTTTATCCTTGTGAATATTTTTAAAGAAAGAAATTTCTGCTGTCAAATATCGATCTCCGAGCAGGAATACATGAGAAATGAAGTTTTTTATTTTAACTGTTTGCCACTTCGAGTTTTCTAGGAAAAACTAGTAATTTCGGACTTTGAATAAGAAATGTTCAGCATTTCGAGTTCATCCCTGGAAATACTAGAATGTCCAATAAGCGTTAGGACGTTCTCGTTTTGACTAGAAAATTCTAGTATTTCCTGAATTCAGGTTTGCGCTTGTAGAAAATTCTAGTATTTCCTGAATTCGGGTTTGTCCTGTAACATATATAATTTTTTAAGGGCTTACATACATACATACTTTTTTTTTCTTTCTTTATGTTTGCGTTATTAATATTCTTAATAAAAATTAAGTTTCTTATGTGGAATTAAAGTTATTTATTTTTCATTGGGTTTGGAACATCTCTCTCCTTTTTGTATTGGCTCTGGGTCTCATATATAACAGTTTCGCACAACACACTGTTTTTCAGGAACCTATCTTACATGTTATAGGAGGGATACCTGTATTGAAATTAATATTATCATCAACTAGACTTGAATGGTTTTTGACTTAAGTGGAACTTTTTGGGACAAATTAATTGAATAAGTTGGGGACCTACAGTATTAATGAAACATTATTATTATAAAAGCATATTGGCTATTTATTGGGACTATAGTGACATTACTACATGGCATTTTGAAATAATTCAAAAAATATTTTTGATATTTCTGCTCAAGCTATATGAAAATCACACACATTTGCAATTTATATAAGAAAATACAAGAAATTCTATAGTTAGCAAATACTAATTATTGATATTATCTCCATTGTGTGGGACTTAGCGCACAGTGGATTCACACTGGCCTTATGACTGCGATCACGATCACGACTACGACTGTTGCTATAGAAACAATCCCATCAGGCTTGGCTTACGCTATTCTTCGCAGTAGTGATGCGAGGCCTGATGGGATTATTTCTATAGCAACGGTCGCGATTGTGGTCAAAATCGCTGTCGCAAGGCCAGTGTGAATCCAGCTTTAGACTTATAAATTACCTAGTAATTGTACTTTGGTGGCTGGTTTTTCCTCTCAGATGCAATGAAATTAGTGTTTGATTAGTTTTGGTTTTTGTATGATTATAGCTAAAATCTATTTGAGAAAACATTTATGTTATTATATAAACACACACAAAATAATAATTTGAATAAAATATATGATCAAAGCAATAAATTATAACACAGTTTTTATTTTGTACATTGTCATGTTTACAATTAAAAAGTATTACATAACACACAATGATATTTAATTAATGTTGAAATATATATAATACATTATTTCATATTTTAGGTTTACATAGTATTTTTTTTTTTTGTGGAATGTCAGATACAACTTCCTTTGGAAGTTGCATGTGAATTATTACCATCTGCTTCCCAAATCAGATGTTCTGAACAGGGAGAAACAATTATAAGTGTTTTAGACAGTGTCGAATAGAAGTAATAATCAACGCTGGTGAATGAATGTATTCCAAAAGGAAGACTTTTGCTCTCTATCACACAAAATCAAAGTCAAAACTAATTGTTGCGATAGGAATTGGATTATGAGTAAACGTCACAGGGAGAGTGAAATTATGGGAAGAGTAAATATGCATTCAGATATTGAAGAGACAATGGACCAAAAGCTGCATGAGTTTTCACGGAAAAAAGTCAAATTCTGACCTGGGGAAAATTTCTTGAGAGGAGTCGAGTTAAGATTGCTAATGAAATAAGTCAATCGAGTCTTAGCTGGAGTAGGAGACAGTCGCCTTGGGAAGCAAGAGTGTAGAGTTAGGATCGTCTTGGAGGGAAGGTGAAGATAAAAAAAACTTATTCCTAACCATTGTGGGAGCAGCTTTCCAAAATCTTATGCTTTCTTGATAGTCAATAACCACTGAAATAAAAAATATTTTAGAAAATGGAAATAAGAAATATAGATAAGTATTTAAAAATAATAAAAACTTCATTAAATTGATTATTTTTAATACAAAAATCGTAGGAAGGTACACGAATACTTTCTTCGTAACGAGTGTCCAAATTTAGATCGATTAGTGATAAGACTTGATTAACGTGTTTTAAAAGGACTTCCGTATAAATCAACTTCTAGCAGCGGAATGATACGTTGTGGGTACTTTGCTGATCGATGACCTTCATAGCTCTCAACTCAACCTGAGACAGACTATATAAAGTTAGCTTTTTGTTTGTTTACACAAAAGGGTAATAAAACTTTGAACTCCATTTAGCGACATGTCCACTCTATCACCCTATCCGGAAATGACATTTTATCCCTCATTATCTAGAATACCCATCTACAGTCAGAAAAACAATAACATTGTAGAGATTGATCAATAGCAAAATATTTATGATGATTTTAAAATATGATATTTTGTTTACATAATAAAAATGGATTGGATTACATTAAATTCAATAAAAAATCAACAAATAAACATAATTGTATCAGAATTGTTTTATTTGATAGAAAATAGATAGGAATGGAATAAAATCAATATTTTTGGAGGAATGAAAAAAAAAATTGTTTTTAATGACACGATTGATTACCTGGAGTCTCCACGAAACCAACTACATTGTGACGTATTTTTTTCAATTAACCTGCGCCGGGTTAAATAGAAAAGAAAAACTTTGCAAATGGATTACAATAATAAATATACTGGATTTTGAATAATAACTTTTTATAGAGCATTTTATAAAAATAATGTATATTTCAGTTACAACAAATTTCATTATAAACACATATGGTGAAATACTCTCTAACAAGTCAGAAATAATAAAATTTTCTGGAAAAATTGAGTAGAATTAACAAAAAAAAGCTATCTTGTAACTCCTCCGATTTGTCTTTCTGATTCCAAATGACTCAAATTACTAAGAAATGAAGACTTACAAAGATTCTTAAAAGTAAAGAAAATTAATAACCCATCCTGCCCAAGACTTTTCGCTTATGCGAAAACCCATAAAACACCTCTAACTTTTCAACCAATTGTAGAAAAATGTCGTTTCCCTATTTATAATGTTGAAAAAGCTTTAGCTAAATGGATTAATTTAAAGATTAAAAATTACCAACATGTAATTGGCTCGGCGGCTGAGTTAATTGAAAAACTTAAAGAAGTAGAAATTATAGAAGATACAGTATTTACAATCCTTGATTTTGAAAAGCTGTATCCATCTTTAAATATACTCCGACTTGTCTATGCTTGTATTGCTTTCTACTGGCAAACCTTCCTACCCAAACACTTAACCCAAGTTTATGCAGAGACCTTTCTAACTTATTTCGTTATAATTCTTTTTTCAGATTCCAAGGGAAGTTTTTTAAACAAACCAAAGGAGTGCCTATAGGAAGCCCACTAGCCGGGGTTTTGGCTGAATTGGTGTTATGGGTCCGTCCATAAACTACGTCACGCTGTTAAGGGAGGGAGGGTGTAGGAGATTTGTGACGAAAATGACGTTGGGGAGGGAGGGAGTCGTGCAAATTGTGACGTCATGGTATACAAATTGTTAAATACAATAATTATCATCACTATGATTAAAAATTAAATCCTAAAAATTAATAAAAATCTTTTATATGTTGATGATGTAACGATTTCATTTATCACTCAATCATCGGGGTGTCCAACCTTTTGGCTTCCTTGGGCCGCATTCGAAGAAAAAAATTGTCTCAGGCCGCACATAAAATATACTAATTCTAACGATAGTTGTTGAGCAAAAAACTTAGTAAATAATGTACTATATATGATATCTATCATGACAAATAAGCAAAAATGTCATAGCATAATAATCTTTAACTTCTATTCGTTCAGAATTTTTTTAAAATCATTGAACAGATCAAGAGATTTTAACCACTGAAATAAAAAATATTTTAGAAAATGGAAATAAGAAATATAGATAAGTATTTAAATAATAAAAACTTCATTAAATTGATTATTTTTAATACAAAAATAAAACAAATTCTTTTTCTTTATTAGTGGGATATTCGATGATGTTGCGGCATTGTAACACTTTTTAATAAAATGTATTACAATGCCGCGCGAATTTCAAAAAGTTAAAAAAATAAGTGCATAAAAATCTCAATATTTTAAGGAAGTGGGCCGCATTCATTATAGCGCTGGGCCGCGGGTTGGACAGCCCTGCTCTATCATAAACCAAAACAAATCAAACAAAGAAAATGAAACTTATTGTAGCTCACGTGTCACTGACAGTACTAAAACGAAAGGAAGACTTTTAAGTATACAGAATATAATTAACGGGTCTATGAGATTTGGTGGAACACAATTTTGCATATCAGGAAATTCTTTTCTGTTTTCCGAATAAACTAGTCCAGCAAATCTCATCAAATATAGCAGAACTGCCATTTAGGTTACATTTGCATGGGATTAAAGGAAAACTGGTCACTTAAGATATCAGTTTTGAAGTAGCATACACAGTGAAGGTATGTAACAATGATTATTTTATGGATTATATGATATTATATGGATTATATCTTTGTAAGAGCTGATGATGGCGTAGAAGCCGAAAACGTTACTCAGATTAAATGGTTATGTTAAAAAAGTACTGGACTGCTTATGTGTGCTTAGAATTTGTTTAATAGTTATTTAAACACCGAAGAGAGCAGTTAGATTTTTAATTTTTAGTTTTATTTTGAAATTAGATGATGTTTATGTTTTATTTTTCAAAAAATAAAGATGGTAATGTAACATTTTTGAAGCTACATTTTTTAAATAAAATATGATATATAATTTTAAGACATTTGTATCCACTTCTGCTAAAATTTATTAGTAAGTTAAAAAATATATGTAATAAAATGCTAATGTAAAATTATTCTTATTTTCTATTTTTTTATGTAAAATAGGAGAAAAAATTTTAAATAGAAGGGGAGGGTGTCTTCCAATTTGTTACGTCACGATCAGGGGGTTCAAGCGTAGTGTGACGAAATATGACGAAGGGGGGAGGGGTAAAAAAGTGTTCAAAATAGCGTGATGTAGTTTATGGATGAACCCTATGATCTATTGAAGAAACAGAAGTACTAGCTTTAATACAGGAGGCTACACTTTACGTGAGATATATAGATGACGTTTTCGTCATTTGGAATCAGAAAGACAAATCGGAGGAGTTACAAGATAGTTATAAATATTACAGCACAAATTATAAGTGGAAATGTTCTTTATTAAAACTGAAGCTGAAAGATCTTCAGTTTTAATAAAGAACATTTCCACTTATAATTTGTGCTGTAATAATTATAATTAGACAAGAAGTGGGATGAATATATGCAAGGTTACAAGATAGCTTTAGTATTTCGAGCTCTGGCTTAAAACTTACTCTAGAGCAGAAAGAGAAAGAAAGAATCCATTTCCTTGATATAGATATTTTAATCAATAATAACAGAATAACAACAAAAGTTTATAGGAAACCATCATATGTACTGATCATAATCCCACTGTGGTCAAATGATAAATGGGTCTATAAAAAAGCAGCTTTAAAGACTTGCCTGAGTAGAGCCTTAACGCACTGCTCTACAGACAATTTCTTAAACGAGGAAATAGAAACAATTGTAAAGATTGCAGAGTCATGGTTATACTAAAAAAACCATTAATAAAGCATATAAAGAGATTTTAAGTAAACATAAGAAAGCAAGAAATGTCAACCAAGTACAATTGAGCCAAGGTAGTAACGATGATAATCAACTAATAAACAAGGAGTACGAAGTCTTAACAGGAGCCATAAGCAAATCAATAGTAGTACAAAAATTGATAAGAGCAGCAAAAAAGAACCCAACGTTTAGAAGAGAAAGCACTGTTTCAAACCTCCTTATGAACATTAAAGATGTATACAGTAACTAAGAGCAAGCAGGAGTATATGAAGTGCCTATAATAAATAATGATACGTGGCAGAACAAAGTTTATATTGGGGCAACGACCAGGAACCTTAAAGAAAGATTAAATGAGCATCAAACAGATATAAGAAAAAATAATTTGACAACAGCTCTTGCTAGAAGAGCTTATGAATATGATCTTAAGATAGAATGAGAGAGAGCAAAAGTGATTAACGAAGTAAACAATGTGAAGGAGTTAACAGTGGCAAAGGAAGTAAAAATCTTTGAAGGGAGTGAAAATGGGGAGGTAATAAACAAGCGACACTCAGTAAATCTTTCACATGTGAAGGAGTTAACAGTGGCAAAGGAAGTAAAAATCTTTGAAGGGAGTGAAAATGGGAAGGTAATAAACAAACGACACACAGTAAATCTTTCCCAAGTGTGGAAATTCGCCTTAAGAGAAAGCCGAATATAATTATTGAGGACCTAAATTAAAAAACTTTATCAGATAATTATAATTAATTAGTGTCTCTAAAAGAAGTATTTACATGTAATATAAAAAATCATAATGCTTTTTTTAGTATATATAATCTTTTAATTTATATAATGTTTAATTTGTATGTTTATGTTTGTTGGTTTAAATTTAAACTTAATTCGATTTATTATTCTAAGTTCCATGTTCCAGAATAGAATACTTATGTAACCGTAGAGCTGAAGAGGGCAAAAATACGCCGAAAACATTTCTAAATAATAAAGTTTGAGTTTTTATTTGATTTTTTTGGTCTGTTTATTTGTGCTGGAATTAGAAGTTGTCATTTTGAGTATGTTTAATCTGCAGGATTCATTCATAACTGATAGTTTCTGATCCTTTTTTTAATCTTTTTGCAAATAGATTCATTGTTATCATCAGATATTTGTTTTATTTTCATCATATATTTCAGTTTTTTAAGTTTATTCACTGTTGAATAAATTATATTGTCTATAGCAGTGGTGCACAAACTGTAGGTTGCGACCCCTCGAAAGGTCACAGAAAAATTGATGGTGATCACAAAAATTTTGAAAAATTCTCATGTTGGATAATAAATTTTTAATTGAAAGAACTAAAAAAAAAATAATTTAAAAAACACATGAAAATCACTCAATTCATTTTTGTGTGTCTGATCACTTTTGGGTTTAAATACCACATTATTAATTTTATTTTATTTAAAAATTTGTTTTTTTAATGTATTATAATTTTTTTGTTAATATGCAGATTTTTAAAAATCTTATATTAAATCATATGTGCTGAAATATACTATAAAAGATATGGATTTCATGTGGTAGATTTGTATGTGGTAAAACAACTTCTATTATTACTATCCTTATATGCTTATAATAGGATGGTAAGAACAGATAATGGGTCATGTAAAATTTCAGTCTGAGTATGGTGGTTACAAGTGTTAAAAGTTTGCATGTCACTGGTCTATAGGACTGGTTTATGAGATACTGAAAATCTTTCTCTAGCATTACTGAATGTCATTCTTTGATATAACATTTACTACAAAAGTTCCTTCATGCATATTCATTATGAATTATGAGTCTGAAAAGGAAAATAATTATAATATGGAAACAATTGTAACACATTACAAATACTTTTATTTTGTATAAGAATATTCATATAATCTTATTAAGATATTTTTTGAAATTCATTCTTTTACCAAAATATGCAAGACTTCTGAAATAACGTCTATTTCAAAGAATTTCATAGTTTGATAATTTGTTTTATAAATCCATAGCACATTTTATCCAAGTGAACAAGGTCTTTTTTCTCAATCTATATCTGCCAAAATAAACAAATATATTATTAATATTGTAAAAAAAAAAAGGATTACACTTCATTATTTTAATAAAAATAAATGCAAAATAAATACTTCCATTAAACCTGTCATATCCAAAAAAGTTTTCAACTAAAAATATTAATCAAATGTATAATTACATTCTTAGTCTTTTCAGAAAAAAAATGTGCAGTAGAGTAAATTATAAAAGAATATAACAGAAAAGTCATAGCTAATATTAAAATACATTGTAAATAATAATACTTTTATTTTTTGTTATTTTACTAATGAATCTGCAGCTTATAATTTATATCTGTATGCAGAGCTGACTGGAGGGCGGTGCAAACTGTGCGATTGCACAGGGCCCCGTGATCCTGCATGATCCAACTCTCGTTCAAAATTTCTTTTTGTTGTGATCTGGTAAGGGCATGTAGTTGTTAATTTTAAGGCAATCATAGGATTCTGGAGTTCTTATTCTCAACAGAAGAGACTATCAACCATTCTGATGTTATTAAAAGTCCCGCACGACAACTTTGCACTGGGTCCTATTTTTTCTTGGGCTGGCTCTGATTGTATGGCCTTTGGTATTGATATGATATTATATTATTATTGATGAATATAAAAAATAAGTTGATATCTCCTGCTTTATAATAATATCAATATATATTTACAAAGAGATGCAGTCAACTGTGACTCATTGAATTGGATGAAATTTTGCAGGACAGTGAAGATTCATGTGATCTATTCATCTGAGAGAATCTTAGATGTAGACACTCAATTTTTTTAATGAATATTTTCAAGTCTTGTCTTGATGTTTCCATTAATTACTATAATTGCATTAAATATTTCAATGTTTTGATGGCTATGTCAATTGCATAGTTGACTGCAATGCAGATACCAATCACCACTCAAAAGACCATTCAAATCCTGTAAAACTTTTTCCCTAATTAAGCAACTTTTATTTAAATTTGTCCATTTTTTATTATTGATTTTTCATATTTATCTTGTTTCATGATACTGTATATTCTCAATTAACCATGCCAGTCAGGAAATAAATTACCCCAGATAATCTGCAAAATATTTTTAAAAAAATCAGAATTATAGACAATATGTATTTAATGTTAAAAAATAAATAAATTGTAATCATACATATATACAAATGTTTTATAATTTATTGAAAAAGGAAACAAAAAATTGATTTATATGCAGCAAGGAATAATTACAATATTTGTAATTTTAATTTGATCCTAATTTTTATTGCCACTTATTTGAGATATAATAAAGAAGTTAATCTGGGACATTTAAAAATATTTCAAATAGTGCATCTAAGATAAAATATCAATAATTAACCATAATTTCTAGATTGCAGATTATCACAAATTAATCTGCAACCCTGATTATTGGGAGTCTACTATAATTTTATTAGCTTAAGAACTGTATATACTCATTTTCATATTCCAAACATGATTTATGTACATGATAAAAAATAAATGCATTATTTTATACTATAAAGAAATTATTTGGTATTTGTGTACTATACTTATAAATATATTACAAATACTTTTATATCATGTCAAAAATTATTTGAACAAATAAATGCAGATAGTCCTTAAATACAGCTGCCTCAACTTATGACTTAAAACAGTGATGTCATCAATAAATTCTGTAATTGATCAATGTAATTCATATAGGTTCAAATCTCTGTGTAATGGTTTGATATATAAAATAATATTTTTTGTGTCTAGTTTTTGTAGTTTTGCATTCATTATGTTTATTAAGATAATGTATAATATCCTAGTAAACATTAATAGTGAGAAATTCTTAAATTTTGGGCATTTTTGACTTACAACCAATCCAACTTTTGACAACGAAGTTTAAAACTGAATTCACTATCATAAGTCAAGGACTATTTATACTGAATATATTCAGGAGTTATGAACCTTGCTACCTATATACCTTACTACTATCAAATTACCAAGATTTTGTAATTGTTAATTTGATGTTGGTTAATTCAAAATACTTGTTAATTCAAAGTAAACTACAGTCTCTAGATCATTATACAATTCCTAATTATCATTAGGGTGGATAATTCAAATACAGTTAATTTTTAATTCGAAACTGAATTCTATCCCAACAGTGACTTAAAATCTGTATTAGTCAAAATTATTTTGTGATAAGTTGTTAATTGATGATTTGGATAAAATTTACTACAGATGTCTGTTATATTACTAACTGATAGACTGACAGTCAAATATTATATATGACTTTGAAACAATAATCACTTGCTTTTAATGTAATATAAATGTTCTACGAGCACTATTAGCAAACCTTGTTAATAGTGCTCGTAGAACATTTATATTACATTAAAAGCAAGTGGTTATTGTGTCAAATAACATGTATATTACATTACAACCTTTCTAATAGTGCTCGTAGAACATTTATATATTATATATGAATTAATACATTTTTCAAACATGAAATATATTCTGTTGTTGCTCTACCAAAAATAATGATTTCCTACAAGAGTTTGATTTTAATATATTACAATAATTTGGAGGAACCGTGAAATTTTTCCATAAAATTATTATTTAACATATTTTATATAGTATATCTTGGCAGAATCTGAAAGTAGTTCCATTTCATTGTTTGATAATTTATCTTATTCAAATATTTGATTGTTTTCTTATATAGCAGCAAAACTTGAAAGTTTTAAGATTATAGTGTTTCCTTCTATTTACACACTATATAAGATTTATTACAATAAATTTTAAAAAATTATCCAATAAACAGGTGAGTTCTTTGTAAAATATGTATAATTTGAAATTTCATAATTCAAAGTCCGATTTTTTGTCCCCAGTTATTCAAAATAATGAGGTTTAACTATAATCTTTATTTCTCAATATATAGTATATTTATATAGCCACTGTTAGCAAAAAAAAAATGCATCTAAAAAATAATAATAAAAATGAATGAATTAAAAAAAATACTTTTTTTGATATTAGAAAAAATACTTCATCAGAACTTGAACTGCAGTCACAACTGTAATAGTTATCAGAACATTGAAATATTTAACACAGTTGCAGCAATTAAAAGAAATATTAAAATTTATGATGTTTAAAAATTTATAAAAATAAATTGATTAAATATTTACACTTAAGATTCTGTCAGATGAATCAATACATGAACTGCAACTATGCTACAAAATTTTATCTGATACAGCAAGTCACAGTTGAGCATGTCTCATTGTTAGAGAATTTAAAAAAATTATATAAAAACAGATAGATAGTTAATAATAATATATTATTAATATTATTATCTATTAAGATTCGTAAAAAAATCAACCGCTGATAATGGCTTAAGCCTTAAGCCGAAAGTTTTACAGAAATAAAATTAAATTTTTGTTTTTTTTCACTTGCTAGAGCTGTCAAATTATTCCGTTTGTTATATCTGGATATGTATCAATATACTTAAGTTAATATTTTATAGATATTTAAATATTGGATACTGCACAAATATAATTGAAAATTTTTAAAATAGTCATGTTACATCCTATTTGCACATTGTATCCTATGGTAGTGGCTGGATGTGCCATATTTATTTATAAAAAGGCCTGTTTTTTCTTGATTATATTATTAAAATATGTGGATATGGATGAATGTTCATACTTAAATTCAAAAATGTTAATTTAATAGTTGTTTCACAAATAAGATCAGGAATGGTCTGATTTGTGATTGAATCTTGTGTGATTTATATTTTTAATGAGTAAACATGGTTTCTACTAATGCACATATCAGTTGATATTAAATGGAAATGCATAATCACTGATGTTTCTGATCAACAATTTTTGCATTTTCAGATAATTTTGAATATAAGTAGAAATGATTACTGGTACAGTATTCATCAATTCTTTTTAATATTAATGGCTGTATCTATCAATGAAAAGACAATTTGTCATTTTAACTTGTTTAAATTATACTTTAAATAATAATTACCAAAGTACTCAAAATAAATAAATAAAAAATTGTACTTGCAGTAATATTGCCTAAATATAATAAAATAGAAGAAATAAATAAGTGTCATTAGTATACCATTGATGATACTTTTATTTAATTCTTTGAATACTTTGGTACTCAACATTATTTAAAGTGCAATTTAAACAAGTGCCATTTTATGGCATTGTTTTTTTACTGATATAGATATAGCCATTAATATTAAAGAGAGTTGATAAATATAGGTAGGCTTCGATTAGTGCGATGTGGCTCTGGAGTCGATGTCGGAGCCTAATCTATTTCAAGCCAACTCCCCAGTCCTGGTTAATACTTCGAATAATGCAAATTCGAATAGTGCAAGAAATTCGTGGGACCCATTATTCGCACTAATTGAGGCCTACTTGTATCAGTAATCATTTCCACTGATATTTAGAACAGATGCATTCTATTTTATTATTATATTTGGTATACGTGGTAAGCTCATTTCTGAAAGCAATACTGTTTTAGAGAAGAAAATAATTAAAGTGATTTTAATTATCTTTCTATTAAGTTTAACTATCTACTTTTTACTACAAATTATTCATCAAAAACAAACATACTAAGGCAGAGAAAATCTTTATATGTATAAAAGTTCAAACATTTTCAACTTAATATCGTCATTCTAGGAATAAGTTATTCCTAGAATGACTTTAATGTGTATAAGCCTACCCCGACTTTAGCACTTAAAATTCGATAAAAATTTGAAATCAATAAATGATCTTTGATTTTTAGTTACCAACATATTAATGCCATTTGCCAAAACAAATATTTTATTGAAACTTTAAATATATACATGTAAAATAAATTATTATAAATCAAACACCAATATATCAATTTAAAAGGTAAATGATGATGTGATAGTAATGTAAGTGATGTTTCATGGTAGCAGTCATACCAGAAAAACTTTTATAGTGATAGAGCTGGAGTCAAAGCCTTAGTTTTAAAAACAATGACTCCAGAGCCAGAGCTGGAGACACAGCTGGAATATACCGTGGCTCTGGAGTCGATGTCGGAGCCTAATCTATTTCAAGCCAACTCCCCAGTCCTGGTTAATACTTCGAATAATGCAAATTCGAATAGTGCAAGAAATTCGTGGGACCCATTATTCGCACTAATTGAGGCCTACTTGTATCAGTAATCATTTCCACTGATATTTAGAACAGATGCATTCTATTTTATTATTATATTTGGTATACGTGGTAAGCTCATTTCTGAAAGCAATACTGTTTTAGAGAAGAAAATAATTAAAGTGATTTTAATTATCTTTCTATTAAGTTTAACTATCTACTTTTTACTACAAATTATTCATCAAAAACAAACATACTAAGGCAGAGAAAATCTTTATATGTATAAAAGTTCAAACATTTTCAACTTAATATCGTCATTCTAGGAATAAGTTATTCCTAGAATGACGATATTAAGAAGTTAAATAACTTGTTTTTGAGGATGACTTTATTAAGTCAAAAATGTTTGAATTTATATTCATATAAAGATTTTTCTTTGTTGTGGTGTGCTTGTTTTGGATGAATAATTTGTAGCAAAAAATATATATTGTTAAAATGATTCATTGTGCTGAGCCAGCATATCAGACTATGAGTTTAAGCAAGTTAAATAACTTATATAAGAAATTAGCAAGGGCTGAAGGACTCTAGAATTTTTTAACAATGTAGTTTTAAATAGTTTGTACCCAATGAATATATACCATTTAAACTGATAAGTAGCAAATAATAATGAACAAAATGAATTTCATTTTATTATTAAAGGAGGACTTAAGCACATGTAATTGTATTATAACCTTATATGATAAGATTGTAGCATCATTCAATGTGCCAGTACTTTCTGATAGTTCTGATCATATGCATGGCATAAATAGACAGAAGTATTTAAATTTACCAATAAACTAAAGCACTTTTAGCAGTTGAGATCGCTCCTAAGTTTTAAATTAGTAGCAAACATTTTAGATATTCCTATCATCATTAGCCTACAAAGTTCAAATGTTGTAGCCTGATGATAATAGGAATACTGAAAACGTTTGCTACTATTTAAAAACTTCTAAAAATGCTTTAGTTTATTGGTAAGTTAGAAAAGTATAAGCAGTAAGTTGGACAGTATGTATTGAAGTATTTAAAAAATGCCATTTGAAGAAACCATACTGAGATCAGTCATGAATGCAACAAAAAAGCTTGATATAACTCTAGTGGCAAAAATATGCATTTATGCTAAACTCCAGAATAATGATAAACCTTATATCAAGCATCAGCACTTCAGAGTTTGTCATACCCATTTTCAATAGAATTCTTCTTTGACAAGAGGAATGCATAAGTTTCTAGGCATACTTGATGTCTAGAAACTTATGTGAAAGAATTAGAGCACAAATGTGACATCAGATATGGGAATATATCTTCAGCACTATGTAGGAAGTACTATAAATTTACAAGTTAATTATAAGACAAACACTCAATCATAAGCAACACCCAGAGATCCCGGTTCGATTCCGGTGCGGTGCGAAAATTTTATTTTGGGGAAAATAAATTTAAAAATTATAGTTTAATCATTAATTACTAGATGGCGCCACCCTAGTACGTAATTATAAAATTATTTAATCATTAATTCAATAGATGGTGGCACCGTAGCTGTAATTCAAAATAATTATTCTAAAAAATATAACTTAAAACTTTATCCACCAGGGGAAGTTTGGCTTGTTCATTATTAATTTATAAGACAAAGCTCTACTAGCAAGTATAAAGTTATTTATACTTGCTAGTAGAGCTGTTTGTCTTATAATTGGTTTAAAGCAAGTAGTTTCCATTAATATTATAATTTTACAAGTTAAATTGAAGGAAAACAAAAGTCCTTAAAAACTTTTTCTGTTATGAAAAATTTGTTGTTGGAATAGTCTCTAATGATAGCACAAGGGAAAAAATATACTTTTTTTATTAATGACCACTCAAGTCTATCAATCTTCAAAGCTTGGTAGTGTAGCCCGAGTATGAACATGTAACTGTCTACGATTTCAGTTAATAAATGCAGTAAGCTTTTTGTATAAGTTTATTGTTTAATGTATTTTTAATTGTAGTTAATATTAAATAAGTCTCTCTAAAAGTTTATGTATTTATATTGTAATTTTGTGTTACATAGCAAGTAAGAGTATATATATTTGAATATATATGTTCAATTTCGTATCAGATAGAGGATTTATTTTATAATTAAAAATGTTTCTGTAATAAATAATTTTTTTGTTTTTAAAGAAAGTCAAATTGTTAAAAAACAAAACACAATAGTGCTTTTATTATAGATATTATTTAGCAGAATTATTTTAGCAGAGTTAAGTTTCTTAGAAACCCAATGAGTCTATTTAAAATTATGCTTCCAGTTCCTAATAAGAAAATTTTAGAAGATAAACTGAAAATATCTCAGCTTTATATCTTGTTAGATGCAAAAAAGAGGTATTTTAAACTGAATCTCTATGTAACTGCACTTAAAATGTATTTATTGCTAAGGAAAAAAGAGGTATTTTAAACTGAATCTCTATGTAACTGCACTTAAAATGTATTTATTGCTTATGGCAGTAATCTCTAATATATTCATGCTGTTAAGATGAATATGAACTACTATAAAAATTCCTTGAGACTAAGGGTGCATGTCCATCTGAGAGAAAAATTGTCGCGAGAGACTCTTGAGAGGGAATTTCGCAAATGGTGAGTTTGTCCATTTCGAAATTCCCTCTTGAGTCTCTTGCAACAGTTTTTCTCTCTGATGGAAACACACTCTTAGATATATAAGTAAACTAAAATATATATTTAATAACTAGCTTAAGAAGAATAAACCAAAACATTTAGCCCTTAATGTAGTATCAGTAATGGCTGATGTGATACTCCTTGCTTATTTTAAAGAGCTCTTGTATAACAGCTCAACTTTTGTCTGCCCAATATATGTGATACTCCTTGCTTATTTTAAAGAGCTCTTGTATAACAGCTCAACTTTTGTCTGCAAAGTGTTGTACTGTCTCAAAAATGGCAGAAAATGTAAAAAGAATATTATCACCTCTGGAAGATAATGTAAAAAGATGCAATCAGAAGTTCTTTATAAAGAATAAGATGATAAAGCATTCAAGACAGTCTATCCATGAGATGGACAAATTCTAATAAAGCATAGAATTCTACTTCTTCTATGCTCTTAAAAAAAGCCAAAGAATGATTAGTTGGCAATCACTTGACATGTACAGGGAAGATAAAACCTAAAATTAACTCCCAACTCTGAAATATGACCAAATATTGCAAGATTTTATAATGTTGTCTCACTCTATAATTTTACCTGAGGATCAATTTCTGTTCTAATCAGAAATTAAGAAGACTGTTTAAGAAACAACACTTTCCAAATATTGAACTAAGCCAATCCTGAACAAAGGCATCCATGCCTCTTTAGTTATATTAAAACAAAAAAACTCCAGATATTCAACCCTTGGTGAATAAATTCTGCTCCCTGCTTTACAGATTTTGGCAGGAATTTGTTCTATTCCAATAAGAAAGATACTTTTAGGGCATTCCTCAGAAGGGTCTCCATGCAAGAGAGAGGAGTATATTATTATTTGCTGAGCTATGGTCCATGGCTATACCAGAAGTTTCATTAAGACATTATATAATAATATTTTTTGGTTCAATCTTTGATTCAGACTGGCACAGATTATATCCAAATAGTTGATACTCTGTAACAAAGAGACTACATGTTGAAATCAATACCATTTGATTCCTCCCTAGAAGCAATAAAAAAGAATTTGAAGAGGAATCTAGGAATAAGCATTCCATACAAATGTTACAAGTTATTTTTATCTTAGAAATGATAAGGACAAGGTACCACTTGATTCCCAAGTAGGAGTTTGTACTATTAGCCATAAACATTAACACAGTTGCAAGAGAAGAGTATAAAGAACTACAAAGAGGAGACTAAGATACAAAGTTAAAGAACATAGAAAAGATATCAAAATTAGTAACTTGACTATGGTATTAGCCAGAAAATAATATGAAACAGATCAAGTATGTTGGGACCAAACTAAAATCCTGAAATGGATTCTACATCAGGATTTGGAATGCTTCCACTAATCTCATTTCCTATATGTATAGGAAATGAGATTAGTGGAAGCATTCCAAATCGCTAAGAGAAGTAGGAGCATGTATGTAATTAATGATTACCTTCCAGAAATCATTATCTACATGGTTCTGGGCTATACAAAATGACAAATAATGTAGTCTGTATTTCTGCATTTATGTTGAAACTCAGTAGTAGTGCTATAAACTCCATGAATTTCTGCAGGCTATAAACCTGTTCTGATTGTCTCCTGCAATTTATTATTTTGCATATTTTTGCAAAATAAAATTTTGCAAAAATATTTGCAAAATTATTTGGTAATTTAATGCTAAATTATTTGGTAATTTAATGTTTAATTTTAATGTTTATTATATTTATGATTTTTAATTATAATTCTCATATTCTTTATTTATAATGTCAATTGTTATAGCATGTAGCAATTGGTAAATTTTTAGAAAATTTATGTAATTCAAAAAAGTACTCTGGAATACTCAGCCATTTGCTACATCATTGCCATTTGCTTATGCTGTAACATAGAACATATTTTAACTTGTAACTTGCTCTTGAGGATGACTTTATTAAGTCAAAAAGTTTGAATTTATATATAAATAAAGATTTTTCTCTGCTTATTTTGGATGGAATATCAAAAATGATAGCATTGTCACATTGCATTATATTCGCAAACAAGTTTGAAGAACAAACTTTAGCATTAAAATATAAACATCATTAATCATTTGTATGTGCTTTACTTAAAAACTGTATGAACCCAATATTTCTCAAGAATATGATTCCAATAATTACAAATATGATAAGGAATCAAAAACTAAAGTAGAAAAAATTTGTTATGATATTCCAAAAACCAATATTTCATATAAATTATATATTATTTAACATAGCATTAAAAATTTAACTATTGCATCAAGACTAGAGGAGTAAAAGAAATACAGGATTATTAATGACATGAAAACATACTGAACAATCAATTTCATGAAAATGGCATCTAGAAAAAGAATAACATGATGATGTATAAACATATATTACATGCTACATTAAAATTAAAAATTAATTGTTGTATCTGTGGGATGATCTAATATTTTACAGGCCTTAGTCTTGTGTGGACAACGTCAGGATCTGACATCAGTTGAGATCGGTATGAACGATGCCGACAAACAAGCAGGTTTGCCTAGCAGATGATGGGGGTTACAGTTGTGAGTAAGGATGGAGAGGTGCTCAAGGACACAATGACAAACAGCTCATATGGTTAATACCTTGGATCTTTATTCTTGAGAGAGAGAATTACAACATATCCCATAAAGGGAGGATAAATACCTTAAATAACAGAAGATTCTTGGCAGATCTTGAATTAACACATAATTTTATAGTGCAACACTTATTGATTACAGTTCAGAATTCTTAATGAAATCTTCATCCACAAGGGGACCTATTTATACTTGTCGTCCAATCAGTAGCTTCCGGAGGGTCTTCTTCGGACGGAGCAATGTCTTCTTAGCTAATTGCTGTCTTAAGGTGGAAACACCTTTTTTGTAGATGGGATCCGACTCCCTGTTGGTGAGGTGTAGCTGGAGGAACTGGATGGTGGTTGTAAAACCTCAGCGGTGGTGAGCTATTACGTACACTTCTTCCGATCCGTTCTTTTTCCGTTCTCCCTCGGGTTCTCTCTCTGATTTTCTCTGTCAATGGGGTGGTCGATCCCCTTTTTATAACATCCGATTTGGGACCAAAACCTCACATCTCACCCGAAATTCCCAGGCTTCAATGCATTTCCGACTATTTATTATTTCCTTTGCAGGTGGGGTCTACTGTGATAGTCCCTGGACACCTGCACAGGCATGATCTTCGCCCGCGATACATAATCCCTTTTAGTTTTTGAGATTTATGATGCTGGGGACGAAGTTTTGCACCGGGCAGTGCACTCTGTAAATACTTTCTTTTCAATCTTAACGTTCTTCCTCCTGTTTACAGTTTCTTTGTTCGATGTTTTTAGCTTTCTCCCTTTTACAATTTCTTTGTTTGATGTATTAAATTTTTCTTATATATTGCGAATATAGTTCATATTTCCGTGATCCTCACATATGGATATATAAATACAAGTATCCAATATAAAAATTTCTGATGGATTCTTAGGTTCTAGAAATTCATCATTATATTATCTATTGATGTTAAAAAAAAAAAAAAAAAAAAAAAAAAAAAAAAAAATTAAAAAAAAAAAAAAAAAAAAAAAAAATAAAAAAAAAAAAAAAAAAAAACTTAAAATAAATACAATAATTTACAGGCACTCCTGAACTTATGACCACTTGTACTTATGACAGTGAGGTAATCAGTAAATTCTGTGATTAGTCAATGCAAATCTATTGGGTTAGAATTCCTGACCCAATGTACTGATATATGGAATGTGTGCAGTTTTGTGTTCTTTATTAAGATAATGTATAGTGCTCTAGTAAATGTTAGCAGTGAGAAATTCATAAATTTTGAGCATTTACAACTTATGACAGCAAGGTTCAAAAACAAATCCTTTCATAAGTTAGATCCGGTCATTATCTATATAGATAATCTTCGACTTATAACAGGATATTGTGATATTGTATTTTATGACAGAATATTATGATATATAGTATTTTATGTTAGTTATTGGCTTATTTATCCATTATTTGTCATTCAGTTTTGAATTTCCAAGCTTTGAAAAAGTTCCAAGCAATTTTGTGAATTTTTATCTAATGTGGCAATAAACATACAAATCATTATTTCTTTCTTTGTTGCATAAAAACTATAAAATTTTTCTCAAATGTTGATCTTAAATTTATCCATAATTCTTAAATTCTTTATTTTGATAAATTATTTATAAAAATTGTGAAGTTTGGACTTCCGCCCACTGCTTCACTTTGAGTTCGACCCAAAACGTCCAGATCAGTGGCGGATTAAGACCGGTTGAGGCCCCGGGCGCAGAAGAAAATATTGGGCCCCTTAAAACGAAAGAGAATCTAGGGAATAAAAATACATATTGACTATATTGTTAAATAAATAAAACATATGTACTATTTATATTTTATTCCAACAAAATTTTAATATAATATAAATGTATAGAATTTTACTTGAAATTAAAATATCAAAATATTTAAATAAATTTTTCATATTTTAATTTTTCATTAAGTATCATGCTCTCATGTCGATTCCGTCACCTTTTATAATTTCAAAAATAGAAATTAAATTTATTTTAACATAATTTGAACTTAGCTGAATATTTAATTAATCAATATTCTTACCGGTTGGATATCAACTGAAAAAATACATATTCTATACTATTCCAAAGACATATTGATGACAATTATGTCTCTACACATTAATAAGAACCACACACACACACACACACACACACACACACACACACACACACACACTCACACACACACTCACTCACTATACACTCACACACACACTCACTCACTATACACACACACACACACTCACTCACTATACACACACACACACACTCACTCACTATACACACACACACACACACACACTCACTCACTATACACACACACACACACACACACTCACTCACTATACACACACACTATACACACACACTATACACACACACTATACACACACACTATACACAATTGTGTATACACAGAATACAAAACCTTTTTAAATAGAAAGTAGCAAATACGATTTTATTTGTTGAATGTAAACATATTAGGAATACATCCGAGAAGGTAGCAAAAGGTGAAGTAGGTTACTACATACTTTTAGCAGTGTTGCCAGTGTAGTATTCATATTTGGCATATGGTAATTATTTGTCATTGTATTTGGACCTTGGTTATTAATGAAAATAAGCAAATATAAACATACTATCAGGTTTTACTATTGATTGAAAACTTATATGTAATTATAACTGCATTAAAAAAAATGTGTAGAGTTGAGGTATTGCGGGCCCCAGAAGTCGAGGCCCCAGGAGCGCACCCGCTGCACCTGCTGTTAAATCCGTCCCTGATCCAGATCCTTACAAAATAAACTATATAAAAGTTTCAATTTCAAATATTGAAAATATTTATCTATTGAAAAAATATTAATTATTGATTTTAGTATGATATTTATTTTACTAAAAACTAATGAATACAAAGTAAACAATATAATTCTTTAAGTAAATTAAGCTGAGAATTTTTCTACACAGCTGCAAAAAATCTTCAATAGTCAAATTTGCATTTAGTCAAGAGAAATATGTCTGTAATCATATAAATTGTTCTCATTTATAATAATTATTTTATAATCTAGTTTATATTATTGAATAGCTTTATCATAGTTGCAAAATGTTTTTCAAACATATAAATTGTTCTCATTTATAATAATTATTTTATAATCTAGTTTATATTATTGAATATCTTTATCATAGTTGCAAAATGTTATAATTACATAATGTATATGCTATTAGTATATAGCAGTTAATATAATTTTGTTTTAATATAAAATCAGTAATAGAGAGCAAAAAATTTGATATTAAAATTTATTTGACACAATAAATGAAGAGAATAACAATATTATATACAAAAAAATCATAAACAAATCAGTCAGTCATATTAAATTGGTATTAGAAGATATGAATAATGGAATATTTATATGAAATATTTCAAAGACTGATATGCAGAAAAAATTTGGTTAAGAATTAAAGATGATAAATTATATAAAACAAGATATCATTGTTGATTTAAAAGTTTTTAGAGTAATCAATCAATGATGAAATAGTTTATAAATCAAAAAAGCAGGTATAAATTAAAATGGTTTATGAATTTTTATATTAATAAAACAAATTTTGTAAAACAAAAATCTGTACATATTAGATGCTATTATATTGTAGAAATATTGATAGATTTGTTTTTTATTGTTTTTTGTATATATTCGTGTAAAAAATTTTTTTAAATTCTAGATATTTATATAATCTTGAATTGTTTATTTTAAAATTATTTTTTTATTTGAAATTAATTATTTGTAATTAAAAATTTTTTATTACATTATTCTGTTGTTTGAAATTATATATAAATACAATGATGTATTTGGATATTATGAAAACTATAGAAATGCTGATAGCTAACTATATAGCCAAAAACATTTCTTCAAAAAATTACTTTTGCTTTATATGAGGTTGCATGTCTTCTATATATATATAATAATTTAAAGTTGCAAAAATACATTTAAAAAAAATGATTATTAAAATAAAATATATATATGCTGGTAAAGCTTTTATATTATAATTTTTTAATTTTTTTTGTATTTAATAGATGAAGAATGGGAAAAAGAATTGCAGCAAGAATTACAAGATTTTGAAATGGTTGCTGGTGAAAGTAATACAGATGATGCAGAGTGGGAAAGTGAGATAAAAGAGATATTAGAAGAGGATGCAACTAAAAACGTAGCATAAATTTATTGATTTCACTTACTGGTCTATGCCTACTTTTAAATTGTTATTGAACTGTATGATAGAAGAAGCCATATTTAAAAAATAATCATATGTATTATATATAAAGTTAATAATTTTGCTTCCATCAAAACTGATACTGTTCTAAATGTGTTTCTTATATTGGTATGTTTTTATTATAAGTTATCATCAATATTTACTATTTATATAAATTAAGATTTTTTTTAAACTATTATAATAAATTTAATATTTTCAGTTGAAACAAAAATTTATTTTTTATTTAGAGGATTTAACATTCCAATACAGATTAGGCTCTTTAAATTCATTTCATTGTTTTGATAGATTTAAGAATAAATATATATTTATGTTGTTAATGGACCAAGCATGAATTTGAATTCTTTAATATTATATTTAACACAATATTTTCCTTGTGATATTTATTGTAAAAATTCATAAAAATTAAAAGTATAATGATAAAATTTCTGATGAATGATTTATTTAATAATTAGTTTATTCAATTATTTAATAATAAAGAAATATATAGAAACACATAGGAAATATAGAAAATCTGAATAATAATAATACTGGTAATCTTAGACTTGTGGCTCTGATGACTTATGATCATGATGTAATCAGCAATTTCAATGATGGATCAATGTAATTCATATGCATGATGTCTATGGGAAATGATTTGATGTGCCAGGATTGTCTCTTTTGTAACTGATTCCTTTTAGATTTTGTTCCAGACCTTGAGGTTCAAACTAAATCCTATCAGAAGTCGACTATTTGTACATTATTAAAATTTACTTCTAGTTTATATTATTTGAGAAATATGCCCATTATGCTTTTTTGAAAATTAAGTTTCTATATACAAATAATCAGATAAAATATTATCATCAGTTAGTTTTATAATTTATTTCTTAGAAAATTAAGAACTGAACTATTTTTTTTATGAGACTCTTTTTTCATAAAAAGAAACTAAGACATAAGAAATAACTCTCTTTTTTTCATTTAAATAATATAAATTATTCATCAGAATTTTTGCTCCTTAATTTTTATATAATTTTAAAAATTTGTTAAATGGTACCAGATGGATATGTACAGTACATATATAATAAAAAAATATTCTAAAACAAGATAAATTTTATTTACTTTCTAAATCTATAAACTTAGTCTTCAGTCAGCTCTAAAAACAAATACTCTTTATAAATCAAAAAAGCAGATATAAATTAAAACAGTTTGAATTTTTTATATTACTAAAATAAGTATTTGTAAAACAAAAAAAAATCTGTACATATAAGATGTTGTTATATTATAAAATTAGAATTTGATGTGAAAATTGTATTTTAAATTCTAAATATTATAAATTTTGAATTGTTGTTTATTTTAAAATTATTATTTCATTTTTGAAATTAGTTATTTATAATTAATTGAAATTTTTAATTACATTGTTTTGTTTAAAATTATGTATAATTTTGGATTATACCTGATGGAACTGCTTGTTATCACATGGAGAAACACACATCAAAATCTAATTCTACAATATAATATCTTATAAGTATATATAGATTTTTCATATTTTACAATTAGAATAGGAAGTTGATGATGAATCTAATCAAAAAAGTTAAATACCAGTATTTGTTTTTATTCTATAGAGTTATTTGAAGACTGAATTTATAAAAAAAATATTCATTATAACTTCATATTTATATTATATATATACATATGCTTGCTTTTGAAATTAAGACAACCTTTAATTTTTATTAATTAGTTGAAATATTATTTACAGTAGATCCTTGTTTAATGTTGGGGTTAGGCTTCCAAAAGTCATGATTTAACTGAAATGATGTTAACCAAAACCAGAAACTCCATAGGCTTAGTGTTATAAGTCAAGATTATATTTCTAGAGTTCTTTTTTCTGATATCAGAAGGAATGCAATATGATAATTTTTAGCATACTTTCCAAAGAAAGAGGTTTATAAGATTTATATGTCTGTGTCCTCTCCTCACTAATAGCTTTTGAACTAATTAATAGATTTTCATAAAATTTGGTAGTGATTTTCTATCATTAAATATCATCTTTATGCTGCATAATTTAATCTTATAGAATCATTCGATCATAGAGAGTTGCATTTAGTTTTTATCAAAATTTTATTTTATATTTTGACAATAAATGGTGCTGTATGCTAACAATGCAAGAGTAACATTTGTCTTATCTGCATTGCCTCATATTTAGTGCCATCTACTGTTAATATATATAATGATGACATCATAGGCATACTTATGTGATATTGCTGTGACATAACAATGGATGATATGATGATAACATTTTAGCCTTATTGTGACAATCTTGATGTCACATTCTAGTTGCATCAACATTAATATTAGACACAAAAAGCACATGTAGTCCAAATGCTAAATAAATGAAAAATAAGACATATTTGGAAACTAGGCTATTTTATTTCTTTCTGGAACTTTTTTTTATCTTAACATTATTGTATTATTCATTAATGAATGAAAGAAAAGCATGATTTAATTGTAAATTTTAATTGGAAAATGTTACATAACATATTCATAACAATTTCTGCTTATTTCCATTCCACATAATTTAATCATCTTTAAGCATTCCAATAAAAATTTAATTATCTTATTTAATCACATGGTTATAGATATTAACTGATGAGCAAAACAGGTTGGAAATGTTTGTTATATGTAATGTGTAGGCCCAGGTGAAGCAATAAAATGTTGATTATCTGCTTAAACGCTAAAAGAAGTAACTGTTATATAGCATACAATTTAATATCATGATTTATGAGAAAAAATTATTTTCTAATAAACTGCACTTTAAAATTCATAGAATTCAAATGAATGAAAGAAAAGCATGATTTAATTGTAAATTTTAATTGGAAAATGTTACATAACATATTCATAACAATTTCTGCTTATTTCCATTCCACATAATTTAATCATCTTTAAGCATTCCAATAAAAATTTAATTATCTTATTTAATCACATGGTTATAGATATTAACTGATGAGCAAAACAGGTTGGAAATGTTTGTTATATGTAATGTGTAGGCCCAGGTGAAGCAATAAAATGTTGATTATCTGCTTAAACGCTAAAAGAAGTAACTGTTATATAGCATACAATTTAATATCATGATTTATGAGAAAATAAAATTATTTTCTAATAAACTGCACTTTAAAATTCATAGAATTGTCTGTGATTTAGTTTTTTAATATCAGTTCTCAATCATTCACTAATAATAATATCATTCCACGCTTATATCACGTGTCTCCTACAGCCTAAATTAAAGAGAAATAGAAGAGATGAGCCAGGCTCAAATTCCTCATACAAATTTTACAAGAGGTAGAATCCTAATTCAATTCAGAACTTCTGATTAGAAAGTCAAAACATTTCCATGCAGTAAATCTGGCCAAATTTCTATTGAAATAATTTAACATAGTGTTCATAGACAATACTGTATATTTGAGTATGCATTTATATAAAATGTGGTTGTCTTGTTTTCTGTAACTACTATTATAGATTATCAACTCATTTTCTGTCTTATACAGAAAAACATATGAAAATAGAACTTTATTATGTTCACTGCCTTAAAAAATTAATTTTTTAATTAATTAGCTTTTGCTCACAATTTAAGAACAAAATGATGTTAAGCAATGTTAAATAAGGATCTATTGTATTTCCATTTAGAATCTACACTCACTATATATGCAAACTTTAATCCAGAGAGATCCAATAAGCTGAAGGATCAGTTCAAACTTTAAACATCTTGTTTTGGATCATACCCAAGCAATGTATTCTGATAATTCTATAATTATGGTAGCAAACTCACTGAAAGGAGATAAATTAAAATCTCAAATTTTTTAACTTTAAAATAATTATAATTATTTTATTATAATAATATGCAATTATATTAAAAATAAATCTGATAGTCGTTTTTTATAAGAAATTTGAGATTTTAATTTAAAAAATATTTTAAAATAGTAAAAATATTATAAAGGGTATATGTACAGAAATTTGAAATATAGTTTATCAAGCAAAATTTGATTGAGAACTGCCCAAAAAACTGCTGAATGTAGCAAGTTGAATACATTTTATAATTTTAATTTGATAAAAAAAGTAATTGAATTAATATTTTATTGTTTTTTTCTATTGTTTTTGAGAAAAATGCCTTGCAAATTCTTAATGAAACATCCTGTATATTCTCACATATGTACTATATCAGATTTGATTAAATTACAAGAATCTGAATTCTTTCTAAATGAATAAAAATTTACTTTGAAAATATTAAATTTTTAAGCATTTATATAATTCATACAAATAAATTTCATTAAATGAATTTAAAAAAAAATAATAATAATTTTCTCCTAAGAAAGATTAATGATGATTTAAGATAGCAATTCTGAACTGTTTCTTTTATGGACCCTCACAGAATCATTACTGAAAGCCATAGACCCATAAAAGAATAAGGCCTAAAATTAATCTCAAAATAATACATAAAAAAATTCACAACAAATAAATACATAAATTGTGAAATATTTAATTCACAAATGAAAAAAATATACAAAACTTGGAATTTTAATTTTAATGATCAGCATCTTTTTTAATATTTATTTTTGAAAGCTGAATTCTGAAGATAAATTCTTCATTTCTTAAACAGAAAAACAGTTCTGGTCAGAATTATTATTCAGTTTCTTAAATAGTCATGGGCACTCAACATTGCAGATCTCCTGGTTCCACAGACCACAAGATAAGAATTGCTGATCTGAGAGTTCATGAACAGGAATCTTAATGACTAATGAAACTGAAAATTATAAATTATTTACTAAAAGAATAAAGTTTCAAGTGTGAAAAGTAGATAAGTATGTAATATAAGGTAATATAAAAATAAACAAAATTTTGGATTATCCATGTTTTTCAATTATTTATATTTTTCCTATTATAAGCATGTTAATTAACAGTATATTATATTAATTTATTAATTCATTATCATTTTCAATTTTAATTTCAGTTTATTATTATTAAATTAAATCAGATCATTCCTATAATATTGCTTCTTAATCTTTTACAGCATTTCTGGGTTTTTTTTTGTAATATGAAATGATTTAAACTGAAAACAAATTACTGTATATTTCTAAATGTTTGTTTATTTAAATTTTTAAACTAAAATTCATTATCAAGAAAATTAAGACTTATCTTCAAAATCAATAGAATTAGTAATTAGAAAAATTTATAAAATATAGTCCTGCATTTAATCTTCTTATAACTTTAGAATATAATACATAAATTCTTCTCTCTCTTTTTTCTATAAAAAATATTTATATATAATAAAAATTTGAAGTTTTTAACATATTCTTTATTGATATATGTTCAAAAAAATTAGCAAAATTAGAAAATTTGAGACTCCTTACAATGTAAGGCCTTAAGTTATAGCTTTTTTTTAGTTTATTCAAATATATCTAGAACTGACATAAAGCCAATAATATTATTTATATTCCTATAAAACAAAAATAAATGCAAAAACATTTTTATATTAATGTTAGATTTATGCATTATGTAAAAATTTTATATATAACAATTGATACTGCTATTGAATAAACAAAAAGTATATTACATTAATGTAAGTTTATATTGCAATAAAGAATATGAGTTAGTAAAAACATCTCATTATTGGTTATATATCTTTAGATCAGGTGTGTCACTCATTTTAATTCAAGGGCCATTTAATGAGCCTGTAAGATTGCATGGGCCACATCACATTTAAATCATTTTTAAATTATATTTTGAAGTAAGGATTCAGAAATATAGATAGAACAGTTAAAAATATTGTGTAATCAATTGAATATTTTACAAAAATATATAATTACTACATAATTGCTTTTAATTATACATACATTTTAAATTTAATTCCTCGCTATCAATCTTTAATTTTTTATTAAGCGTTAAAAGTTACATTTTTTGTACAAAAACAAAAGCTTTCTTTAAAATTTTATAAATTCAAATAACCATAACTACTTAAATCTTTTAAATAAGTTAATAATACAACAAATAAATCTTTAACAAGCCCGTTAGCACGTTTTTTATATGTCTTTCAGAGAGATTGTTTGGAACTTGATCATTATATTTGTCTATCCAAAAAAAAACTTAGATTCTCACTTATGGCTTTTGTTTTTGGTAAGAAATTTTGCACAAAACGATATAGTCCTTGCAGGAAAGCATTTAGTTTGTGTAACCGATCTGAAAGATCAATGTCTTCTGTATGTATGTCTGATAAGGCCAATCGAAAAAAATCGTGCAATTACATTTCATTAAAATCAAATTAATATATATAAATCTATAAATTTTCATAGTATAGACATAGCTATGAAGTAACAGTTACTTTCTATTATCTCATAACTGTTGTTTCTTATTTTCATTTTAGTTAAGAGCATTGAGGGCCACAAAAAAAATCACATTGAGGGCTGCCAGTTTGACATTCCTGCTTTATATAACATATACCCTCCAAGGTTTCACACTTCTTTTGCTGGACACAATGAGTCAAAATACTGGATATACAGGTCATTTGCTGGACAAATCGTTTATTTTTCAATTTTGATATATAATTTATATATGTTCATTTTTTTGAATTTGTATGCACTTTATTATACATCCATATAACTGACTTACATTTTGTCAGTGCACAGACAATTTTCCAAAGAAGCATGTTTTAACATGCTTCTTTAAAAAATTTGTTTATTTTTGTGCACACTAAGTTTAATAGTATCTCATTGTTCAGTGTGCTCTGGCTGTCTCTTGATTTTATTAATGACAGAAAAACCGTTGGGATAGATCTGCTCTTGTCTATATCTTTGTTTCTTCACATGTTCAGGCCCAGTTACATGGTGCTCAATGTCCCTCTTTCCTTGGTGCTCGATTGCAAATTTTTTGCAGCAAATAGTGCAAAAGGCACAAAAGTCACTATTTCTGTCCTTCCTGATGCATTGGAACACTCTGATCCATTTCAGATCAAATTTAGTTTTCCTATGAGCACATGCTTTAGGCTTTTCTTTTTCCGTAGCCATTTTGTTCCATGCCAGAAGGTGCACATATCACTAGAGCTATCCAAGGAGCTATCGAAGTTCATTGGTTTCTGTTCTCATGCCATTTAGCAGTTGATTGATGAGTGTGGTTACTACCAATATCAATGTTAAACAGTATAAGTATAATGTTTAATATAAGTAAATTTTTATCAGATTTATCGACAATAACAAAACCAAAATGGCGTAAAAGCATGACATTTGGTTATCGTGGGCGGGACAGCGGGATTGCTTCAGTAAATGCAGGACTATCCGAAAATCACATGACACTTGGAGGGTATAATAATAACCTAGATGAACAAAATGAATTTATTATCATTTATAATGACAAACTTGTATTTGCATGATAATTACTGCCATGCTCAGATATTACACTAAGATTAAGCCTTTCTTATATAAATAATAATAATTTTATTTTGGCAATATTGATCAAAATTTTTCATTAAAATTTATAGTTATCTATTGTAAATAATGTTTTAAATCGAGATTTTTTTCATATTTTTTAAATATAATTACAGTTAAATATGGCATTAACCTAATATAATTTGATGTTATGCTTGCAAATATTCATATAATTTATATAATTAAATGAATGAGTAAAAAGTTATGCTATTATCATATACTCTTCACTTTTTCTTAAATATAGTCAATAACAGTTCAAAAGCTCATTAAAGTGAAAAAGAAATTTTTATTACCGTAAACTTTCGGCTTTAGTAAGCCATCTTCAGCAGTTGATTTTAACAAAAAGACAATGATTTTATAATTACTATGCTATATATTTTTTAATTCCAGAAAAAAGTTCGTAAACTTTGCATACAACTCAATTTTATTATTAATCCAAATTATCAATAAATTTTATAAGCAGTTTATTTCTTGATTTTTTTATAACTTATTATATCATCCTTAAAAATGGATAAATCCATTTTATATCAAGATCAAGAAATTTTGGAAAAATCCTGAGAATCCTATATTTACATTTATGCAAAATTACTCCTAAAGATTTTCAAAAATAAGCTATTTGATATAAAATTACATAATATTTCAGTCCTATAATATGATTTAAGTAATTGTCTTTGTTATTTTTACATGAAATGTTTGTTTTAACAAATTTTTTTATTAAATTTTGAGTTTTGTATAATTAGTAAGAATTATCATTTTTAAAATTCTTATTTTATGTTCTGAAAAGAATATAAAAAAGAAACTTTTTGACATAACTTAATATAGACATATATTTTCCTTTATTCTTATAAGCTGTTTGATTACTGAAGAGCAAAAGTTTTTATAGTTAAATCCATTTTTTTAATAAGCAATATGTTATAAATAGCAATTTAATTCTTGCAAATATATTTTATATTCTAAAAAAAACTAAAATTGATTATCAAAATGGAGAAAACTAACTAAATATGATGATGTATGTCTTTGAAAACATTTGTTAATTAAAAATAAAAAAATTCAATATAAAAATAAAATATTTGAAAATTCTTATATCTACATTCATCACAAAAACTGCATTTGCAATTTTCTGTTTTGGTCATTCTCATTCTTTTCTTAGACATACAGCAAAACCAATTCAAAGGAAAAAAATTAACATGAACAATGTGTGAAAGTATGCTCATTTCAAACAGACTGTAGAATCTGACCAATACTAATTTTTTTGTTTTTATTTTGGATTGTGCAAAGTTTATACTCTTCCAAAAAAAAAAAAAAAAAAAACTGGTATTGGTCAGACTTAGCAAGCTTTAGATAAAAGTTGAACTGTATATATTATGTCAAATGAAAATAATGTTCATAAATGCAAAGGTTATAAATTAAATCAATCATATATAATCATAAGCTTAAAATTTTCAAATGACATTCAAAAATCAAATTTTTAATAAATTAAAGAATTTATTTTATGATATACTTATTATTCTATTAAATTTTGTCTAATAGTTTACTTGAATTTCTTATCCATTTTTTATACTTATCATTGAAATATCCAAGTTAAATACTGAATAGTAAAAAAATCACTAGCAATGCAGTAAGTCACAAACATAACATGTAATAAATAAAAGTTGAATACATTTCCTTTATTAATAAAAAGTTTAAACTATATCAGCTATAACAAGTCCTATTAAAAATTTTTTTCTACTTAGTGCTGTATATACTTTTGACATTTTTTAAGACTGTATTTCTTTTTCATAAAATTCTTTTGCTTGACTTGATTAAATTGCTTGGATTTTCTATTCATTAGTTTAATATATGAAAAAAATAAAGATGAGTTTGATAAAATTATATTATGAATAAAAATATTACTTTTATCCTTCTTTTTTAAAAAATAATTATTAGAATATATTTTATATCAATAATTCTCAAAAATCTTTTTGACATAGCAGAAAATAACAATCACATATTTAAATATTTTTAATTTTCAAAATATGAAATTTTTAAAATTTTTACTGCTTATTCATTTTCCCATTTTTGATCTAACTTTTATCTTCTGATTTTTATGATTGTAATTTTTTTCATTTTAATAAAAAGAGAATTTTTAAAAAATAGATTAAAATTTTTTTAATTTCATTGTTATGCTTGTCCATTGTCTTGATTTAATGTTTGATAAATAATTGCAATAAAACTGGCCTGTTGTAGAAACAACATAAAAATTGATTTTATTTGATGGTTTTTTGTATTTAAAGTATTATATAACAAAATCATAAATCTACCTGCTTAGAAAATCATATAAATAGCAAGTACTATCAGGAAACAGTTTTTTATTTATGTAAAACCTTTTTGATCTTTTTCAAAAAAAGATTGAAAACATTTTATGTAAATAAAAATCTGTTTCCTGATAATAGTGCTTGTTATTTGTGTGTGTTATATAATTATTCTATTAGAAATAGAAGATATCTATTAGAATTAGGAATCACATCAACGAACTGTGTAAAAAATTTAGAAGTGCTTTCAGCCCTATTGAGGCTCTCATTAGACTTATAAGAAAAGACTCAAACAAAAAAACAAAAAAATTCTTACATTGTTTCTTAATATAAACTAAGTGTATCTACAATTATCTTTGCAATTTTCTCTTTCTTCTTTTAACGGTTTCAAGCAACTGAATAAAAACAAATCTAAAAAAAAAAAAGGAATAAATGATTTTTTGTACATGTATATCAAGGTAGACAGATTTTTTAAAGTTTATAGCCAATTGTTAATGAGAAATTATAAATCAAAACTAGCACTATTTTACAGTGAAGAAAACAGACAAATCACTGAAACGCTTTTGACTTTATTCACTTTATTCAAAGTGAATAAAGTCGAAAGCGCTTCAGTGATTTGTCTGTTTTTTCCACTGTAAAATAGTGCTAGTTTTGATTTATATTGTAATTTCTTGTTATCAAGTGGAAGTTACTCCTTATTATTAACAATTGTTAACGCTATGGATTTTCAAAATTTTGATATTAATGCGATATAATTACACATTTTAGAAATAATTTTAATTGGAATTATTAGAAGTTACTATTTATTTTGAAAATTTTTATTGTCCATCATAATGCTACTTAAATGATGTATAGGTTTCCCACCTATAACACGGTAGATAGGTTCCTAAAAAACACTGTTGTGTGAATCTGTTATATGAGACCGGAGCCAATACAAAAAAGGGAGTTACAAAAAGGGATGCTTGTTAGAAACATCTGAGGAGGGTTGTAGTAAGTCAAAAATGTTACAACATGATGATGATATAATATTCTATTGATTTACTAATAATAATTTACTGTTTTTCTGCTTAAAGTGCCATATAGATTTCTTATGTTTTAGTATAATATTGTGTCATGTGCTATCTTATGGCAGAATTTAATAACTTGATCTAATGATTACCAACATTTCCTTGCATGCTTTTTCTCTTGCTCTCTTAATTTCAAGTATTGAAACAATACAGTGTATTTATATATAATACATTAATGAGTACATTTTTAAACTGGAACACTCAAATCAAATTTTATCATACATATATAATTACAATTGAGAATAAAATATTTTAATTATAAAGGAAAAATATATTATCCATCTGTAATCATTTAAATGTATTAAACAGTGTAGATCAAAATATAGTATGTGATAACACCAAAAATAAACTTAATGATTTGTAGAAAATTCAACTTTAAAAACAACAGACATATAATTGCATTTGTGCAATATTTTTAACTGATAAAAATAATGAAATATAAAAATAATTCAGTGGCATAACTAGAATGGGGATAGTCTGCCCCAGGTAGCACTTTTGGCATTAAAAATATTTTAAACACTTTTTTCATAATAATAAGAGTAAAATGATCAACTATTCTGGGAGCTAACAATTATAAAAATTATGAGACTGTCATTGAAAAATGTCCAAAATCCCTAATCTGATCAAATAAAATACTGTTGTTAGTTGTTGTTGTTATAGCCACGGAGCACGGAGTGATGGAGTGATTATAACATTTGTAATTTTGTTTTTTCTTAAACTTAATTTTCAAATTGTGTCTAAATAGGTTTGATGTGTATTATGCATTTGATATTATGTATTTCCCAAAGGTACTGGTGGCAACTGAAATACTTCCCCAGGGTGACTCAAACTGTAGCTATGCTGCTGAAATAATTCAATTAAAAGACAAAATTTATATTTTGTGTTTTTCATTTGTTTTTCTTAATAAAAGTTGAATATATTTTGTGCCATAAATACTTCCCCAGGGTGACTCAAACTGTAGCTATGCTGCTGAAATAATTCAATTAAAAAACAAAATTTATATTTTGTGTTTTTCATTTGTTTTTCTTAATAATAAGTTGAATATATTTTGTGCCGTTTATGAAATATTTTGTTTGTTAGAAGCATAAGTTGTACGTCATTAAACTTTTGTAAATTCCAGTATCATTAATAGCAATAAGAATTATGAAGCAACATCAGTACTATATTTTGGGACAGAAATGTCTTATGAAAATTTGTCTTTTATCTGTTTGTCTGCTGGTCACATCTTGTTGAGTTAGGATTACCATAAAAGCATTTTTTAGTAAAGCTTTGCATATTAATTTAAATTGAAATGTAAAATATAAATATATGGCAAGAATAGAAGTACAGTTACCAACATTCAATCAGTCTCTGCCTTGAGATTGACCCCCAAAAGACAAAGAATTATTTTATTATTTTATTCAATATAACATTCAAATAAAATTATAAAACTGAATACTTAAATTAAAATCAGATCTTTTTATCACACTCCGTCCAATATTTTGGATTTCTCTGAATCAAAATTTTCAATTCTTCGAATTTATCTAATCATCCTCAGTATATCTAAATAAGAATAAAAAATTTTTATATTCTAAAATTATATATATATATTTTTTTTCGGATTTTGTTGCATTTATTAATTTTTTTTGCTGAGGTTTACCTAAATAAGTATAGAAACTGTCACAATCCATATCAAAATTTATTCGGATGCCCAACTCTGCTTTAACGAGCTTAACACATATTTTATTTCTATCCTTTCTCTAGATTGCATCCATGATTGAAAAAAAATGTGTTCTACAAACGCATTTACTAACAGATATACATAATACTTTTCCTACTATTTGTTGAATTTCAGTGACATGAAGTGTTTTAAAAATACTGATTCATATTTTTTCTGTTGTATTGTTATCATTTCTGAGTTTTTCTAAATTGCTATTTTGAATTAAAATTATTTCATTGTATAAAATATCTTCATATTAACTTTTACATTTAATATGGAAATAATTTTCAGGATATCTTTGAATTTAAGATCGCATTGCTTTATATTTAATGCTGCTAAACTTTTTATGGGACTTATTTCAAAATCCTAATATTTATGGATGCAAGACAAGGTGCGCTACGTATATATTTTGTGCATGCGAAATAAACTTCCTTTGTTGATAACTATTAAAAATTTTAAAATTATTCGGGCTGATTATTATTATTATTATATTCCTGGATAAATATAATCCTGGGATAATTAATATTAATATTATATTCCTGGATAAATTACCAGTAAAACTTGAGACTTGAGAAATATCGCTAAACCTTGAGTCTCAAGGTGACCTCAACTCAACCCCTGTTGGCAACTCTAAATATAAGATGAATTATGAATATATTCGAATGTAGAGAATGAATAAAATGTTAAAGTAGCCCACCATAAGTGCTGTTCTGACTTCCATTATGAAATTAAGAGTAGAATTTGCAGAAAATTATCATTATTTCTGTATATTCTACACTAAAATGTATATTCAGAAAATGATAATTTTGGCGCTCTCCTTTCGCAGGCGCCCCGATGCACATCGTCTGCTTACCGGGTTAAACTAACCCTGTCCTTAATATCTTATAAATAAAATGTTAAAGTAGCCCACCATAAGTGCTGTTCTGACTTCCATTATGAAATTAAGCGTAGAATTTGCAGAAAATTATCATTTTCTGTATATTCTACACTAAAATGCATATTCAGAAAATGATAATTTTGGCGCTCTCCTTTCGAAGGCGCCCCGATGCACATCGTCTGCTTACGGATTAAACTAACCCTGTCCTTAATATCTTGTTGTTATTCAATAGAAAAGCTCACTGAAATGTTATTTGCATCATCAATAGTAGAATCTAATCGGATCGAAAATTTAAACGCATATTTTCTCACTTATTTCAAATGATATCCTAACATTTTCAGTTCATCATTAAAAACTTTATCTAGTTCCGGTTCTATCAATACCTGAATCAATTTCTTTCGAGGAGTAGAACATGAGATATTCCGAATTGAAGTTTAAGAAATAATTTTATAGCTTTATAATTAAACTATCTCTGAGCAAAAATTTAAAAATTGGATTCGGAATAATTAACAGTTTACAGAATTAAATTAAGTTTATTTTTCACGGAGACATTCTATATCAGAGATGCACAAACCGCGGCCCGTGAACCTCATGCAACTCTCAGTTGATTTGTTGGCGGCCTGTGATTCTATTACTGGTTTTTACGACATCGCCACAAAAAACAGTTTCCTATACTTTTGGAACGCACCTTAGAATTGAAAACTGAACCTACGTATAGTTGCCCGTGTTACTGTTATATTGCAGCCATCTGGCCAACATGCAATAATAATGGGAAAAATTTTTTGTAAATAATAGCTTTATTTTAATTCTTCGAAAGATTTAAAAAGATGTTTCCCTACCGAAGAGTGAATCATATCAATCTGAAAGTCAAATTAACGATCGCTCGATCGTTTGATGAGCCCTTTTACACGAAAAAATCAGAATCGGTCGATCATAAATTGTGTGGAGTATAATAAAAGCATTACTTTTTCACACAAGCGTTACATGATCAAATTTATTTGATCGATTATTTAAACAGTAATAATGAACATAATTGACCGCCTGACTCGATTGATCAAAAATGTGTTTCTTTCAAACTAACCATTATCAATAGTTAAATCAGACATGCTTATTGTTTCGACACCATTTTACAAAAGATATACTGTAATATGAGATAATCCATGTTGGATAAATCACAGTCGACCAATCGTAACTGTCGGCCGGATGGCCATGTGGTAAAGATGTGACTTGCCAAACTGGAGGATCCAGTTTTTCAGGAGGGGGTCTAGTCTGGCCCTTTGAACTCCATCATTCAACCATCCGGTTGACCGTATCATTGGTGTTGGTCAGCCTGTGATGGGCTCTGTAAGTGGCCGCCGCTAGATACAGTATATTCCTCATGCGATATGGTGGCTTAATCAAACTAACCTACTGTCCGTCCAGTTTTTAGCCGCGACCATCGACGCAAGTACGCGTGCACTAACTGAACGAGGCCAGTGACAATATGTGATCGGAAGTTATTTTCAGAATGATCTATATTTATTATATGCCGTATGCCGATGGATTTTCATTAAAGACTGCTTTAAAACTATATCCTTGTAATTTTTGTTCTTTTTGTCTAAAGACAGGAATATTTTCTGATGTTTTCGATAATCATCTCAGTATTTACAGCAAACAATCGTCGGTTACTTTCCGCCACGTTTTAAACGTATATGACGTCATATGTAAACAATGCTATGATTGGTTGTAGTTAGGCAGAAAACTCGAGCAGAATGAAAAACTTGAGCTGTGCTAATGTCAATTTTCCTGCCTTGTTTCTGCTTCGATACGCATAAATTTCTTTCTGCTTTTTGCCGTTTTTTCTGCAATTCTGCGCAGAAAAGTCTCGGTGTGTTCCAGGCTTAAGTCTACATAAACACACTTCCAATTATTCTACCAAATAAAAATCGCAACATTTGAATGTTTTGGTAACTTTTTAAAAAATCACCTACAGCACCTACTTTTTAAAAAATCACCTTTTTCTGTAGGGGGCCGTATAGAAAAATTTATGGTGGGTCACGGACCAAAACAAAAACAATTGATAATAATAGTATTTATTTAAAAAAGAGAAGCTACAGATATGCAAGTATACATAGCGTTGGTATTAGATATAATAAAATAATGTGGCCCGCGGACCGGAAGCAGGGGGCAACTATGCGCCCCTGCTTTCAAATTTAAAACACATATAATACAGCAGGGATGCACAGACCGCGGCCTTCCGTTGATATGTTGGCGGCCCGCCTCTCCATGTGTTATTTTAATAAGTTACACAATCAAAGAAATATTGTGTGTGGTTTTGAACAATGCATTTTCAAATAATATATTTCTGATGTGAAATATTTTACTGGTTCAATAATAATGTTTTTAAGCAATAAGAAAAAAATAATAATCATCAAATTGTAATAATAAACATTTTTTTAATTTTTACTGTATTTATGTGTGTGAAATAGCTAATTTAAAAAATTGTACATGCGCACATGCTTAACTAATGAAAATTTAGAATCAATCTGGCGATTGGCTATTACAAATATCGAAGGTAACATAAAAAAAAATTGTTAAATAAATGCAATATCACTCATCCAATTAAAAATTATTTGTTTATTTTTGATTATGTTGCTTTGTAGCATGTAATTAATAAACATGATATGATATATAACTTTTGTAGTTTTTTTGTGGCTCTCCTACAAGCCACAGTGAGTCTATGCGGCCCTTGTTTTTAACAAGTCTGTGCATCCCTGCAATACAGTATCAATATACAAGAAAACAATCAATTTTTAAATAAAACTGTATTATTATTATTTTTTTTTTTAAATTAAGCAAGGATTTTATTAATTTTTCCCAGATTACAAAATGTTATGATGGTTTTGCCTTGAGGGGGCCCGAGGCGGGAGAGATTTTTGGGGTCATATTAAAATAAATCTTTTTTTGTTTTTAGTAAATTAATTCTTTTATTTTTAGAAAAATATGTACAAGTATTAAAAAAATCGAACAAATAATTTTTTATAATAATTTAATATCATTCAATACAAGCTTTAATCACAATAGCAAATCGTATCAAAAAATTAAATATGTATTACTATCATAAAATAAGAGGCGCGAAAGGCCGCTTCCACCGCCTGTGCGAAAATCCGCCACTGTATATATACATATATATCAATAATACCCGAAGTACGTAATAAGTGGGACCGGGAAGTATAACGTAAGTCGAAAATTACGTAAATCGGGATACCTAAGATTACCAATACTAATTTTAGATACATACGGTATTTATTAGTTCTTAACTGGCTCTTTATTATCAAGAAAACAACAAATTATAAAAGTTTATAATATGTAGTTGCAATTAAAGAATCTTAACCCAATAAATCAGCAACTGCACAACTGCACATTATATGCACTATGTAATTGTGAAACAAGTGGGCGAGGAAGCAAGATGAAAAGTTACGTATCTCCGAATTTACGTAATACAGTAATTGTATTCGGGATATTACTGTATATATATATACAGAAAATTACGCCAGTGTTAGGTTCCGCCATATTAGTTCTTAATTCAAGATATCGTAATTTGAAGTAAAATTATTATAGAATGCAATGAGTTGCGTTCCAAAAACGGAAAAAAGTTCCATAAACTGGCCAATTACATTAATTTTCGATACAAATACACGCAAAAATGAGGATGTTTATTGACGAAAAAATACAGTACAGCTATATACCGTAATTAAATGTTAAACGAAAAAATTCATATAAAAAAAAGTCTTTAGTGGAAGGTTAGTATCACGGTGGCTGTCGATGAATGTTCTGGTGTTTCTCCTTCTTGTCGAGTTGATATGGAGGTTATGGCGGAAACCTTGACCTTCAGTTCTCATGTTTCTGTTGGAACTGTTTCTTAAAAAATTGGGTCAATACTGACTGCCGCAAAATCCCGTGTTGTTCTTGCAAGAGTTTGTAGTAGGGCTTGACAAGCCTTGTAAGAGACATTAGATGTCTAAACAAGAGACATAACAAAGGTGAAAAACCTAAAGCTCTACAAACTTCCGCTCGACGATCTCCAGCCTCCAAACAACGAATCAATTTCATTTTCCCATTGATTGTTAGAGTTTTACGCAATGTTTTGTTGTCTCCTCGTATAGACCCTAATGAACGTTTTAAGCTTATAATTATTTAGGAGAAATGGAATATGCAAAATTTAAAAATCACTTTCCATATCTGACAAGACGTAAATAGAAAATGGGATTGCAGTCTTGGTCAAGATCCGCTGCCGGTTTCGATTGAGGTCATTTGATCGGATCCTGTAGAATTACTGTAACTTCTCTGACTTCGTTTCCCTCTGTAGTACCCAAGGACATCTTTGGTAATAACTTACCTTTCATGCGATCGAACCGCCAAAGGCGCTTTGATTCATCCGCCGGAAGTTGCCTTTATTACCGCGTGCAAACTTTTAGTCGTCTCTCTTGCGCTTAGTATAAGCAACACGTATGCGTGTTCACTCCGTCGTCTAACGATTACATAGAATAGGGTAATAAATTTAATTTCGTTAATTATCCTGTTGTTGTCTCTTTTATCAAAGGTTACTACATCTCCTTTTACGTATCTATAAGTATGATCAGTTTCTATAAGTTTCCACTCACTTCTCATTGGCAGAGGGAGACATACTTAGGTGGTCCCTTTTGTTCTATTTACAGGAGCTTCTAGAAACGCATAGAAATTCGTATAAACCGTGTGTAACGGTAACAAAATTTATAAAGGTATAAATTTCGTAATTTGATGCTTTCTAAACCGAAGGTTACGTGTATATAATAGTAAAATTTAAAAATATCAGTATATAATCATCAGTAACTGCTTTAAGGAAATTAATACTGTAACGTGTTGTGGCCGAAATAAATCGTCACAAGCCTATTATTATTTATAAACAATTACTTTATTAAAAGACGAAAAAATAAAAATAAAACACTAAAGGTGTACAGTAAGACCTCGCTTAATGCTGCCCCGTTTAACGCTGTTTCGATATAACGCGCTTTTTTTCGAATTCTATATTTTTATTGATTCACTTTGGCGTGGTGTTTCAAACCGTTATTTCTTACATAAATCCTAAATCGCAGGAATTCGTTGCATTGATATTCCTACACTGTCTCCAAGTGCGTTTGATATCATTGCATGCAGTACATATGAAAGTCAATGCGGTGAGTTCATATTTATGATCTGTCATCAATGTTATTTTACAGTAATAAAAATAACCAGAGTTCATATTAGCGCAGTACATACGAAAGTCTGCTGCGGTCAGAATTCATATATATGAACAGTCATCAATGTTATTTTACAGTAATAAAAATAACAATTATCCCATTTTACTTTTAAGCTCTTTAGATTATAGTTCCTCGAAGTTAGAACGTTATTTTTTCGTCAATATTTTTTCATTGTTTATAACTTATTGCAATCTGATTATTGCTTTTTTTGTTCTTAAAACTTTTTATTTTCTAATAATCGATATTAGCGATAAAAAAATGTCTATAATTAATGTAATACAATAATAAAATATGCTACAAAATAAAATTTAAAAAATACTATGTATATATATTTTTATTCACTGTCCTGTTTCACCTATCTTCATTATTTACGTGTTAAAATGACCTCGTTTAACGCTTTTTTTCCTTGGAACGTATTCCTCGCATTAAACGGGGTCTTACCGCATTTTAAAACATTATTATAAGTACTGTATAAACATCTAGAAAAAGTATTTCAGCGAAGAAAAATAAAATATCACTAACATACTTTATATTTGTATTTATATTCTTATTTTTATATTTACATCTTAACAATTATTTAATATAATAATTCCATCTTTCTATATTCTAAATTAAATAAATATATTTTTTTTCTAATATGTTTTGAGAGATTATAACCCTTCTTCTCCATTGGAGATCTGTCTCTGATTGTATTTAAGAAAAGAAAGATGCAATACAGTGAAATATATCTGTACCTCGGAGGCATATGATACTATGTTCAGTTTTAAAAAATTGGACAGTGTCATATTCCTCCGAGGTACAGATATATATTTAACTTTATTGCATTTTAAATTGCAATATAGTGCAATATGTATAAATAATAATAGGCATTTAAAAATTATTATTATGTTACTAGAATTATTTAGATATATTTAATAGCATGAAATATTAACTGAAATGTCGATTTTTTTTTTGCTTTTCAGTTATTGTTATTTTTATCCGGATTTAAAGAGTTTTCAATTTGACATTTTACTGTATTTTTAAAATATTTTATTCGTAGTATAACGTCAATTTGAATTATCGGTGCCGTCGCCGGTGTTCCTCGAAACGCTGATGTTCTGCGAACGTGATAAGTGTTCCGCGAAATTATGAGAGCCTTCTTGAATGACCTTAACTTAATGCGCATTCTATAATGTACACAAGATTCAACTTGCATTTTCGAATAAACTATTAAGCAGGCTTACCCACAAAAGCACTTAAGATTTTGCTACAGTTTTCGACATCATATTTGTGTGAGCTAGGCTTTTCAACAATAACGAACATAAAAACTAAAAAACGCGTAAAACTTAGAAATATTGACGAAGAAATGAAGACACAGTAAGACTCCGTTTAACGCGGGAGATACGTTCCAAAACAATCAAGCGCTAAACGAAACAGCGTTAAAACAGGCCATCTTAACAGGTAGTATAAATAATGGGAATAGGTGAAACAGGGCAGTGAATAACAAAAAAATACGTACCTTTTTTTGTTTTGTAACATGTTACCTATTGTATTACATTAATTATAGACATTTTTTATTGCTAATATCAATTCAATATACGTAGCATTTTTGTTTATTTTATTTTGTAGCATGTATTATTACTGTATACATAGGATTTTTTTAATTTTATTTTGTAACATGTATTATTACTATAATATACATAACATTTTTTAAATTTTATTTTGTAACATGTATTATTACGTGAATAAATATATATATACATAGCATTTCTTTAAATTTTATTTTGTAACATATATTATTACTATTATATTATAGACATTTTTTTATTGCTAATATCGATTTGTATTCATAAATCAGTCATGAAAATCAAAAATACTCGAATAAATAATTTATGTTGGTGATGCAGAAGGTTTTTGTTTTTTTTTTGTTAAGAATCATCTAATAAAAAATTGCTTACCTTTTCCTCTTTCATTCAGCAATCAATTATCGATAGCAAGACATTGCATCCATGACACTTTGTCTTGCCTTTGAACTTCTATAAAAATTTGGATTATTTTGTATAAACTGTTCCATAATTTCCGTAATAGTGGCTGAACTTTAACGTTGATGACCAATCATAAATATGAACTGTGAACGCAGTAGATTTTCTTATGACTGCACTGCACTGATATCAAGCACACTGCGGAGACCGTAAGAGTATCAAAGCAACAGATTCGTGTGATTTCGGATTTATGTTATTACAACAGTTTGAAACCGCACAAAAGTGAAGCAATAAAAAAATATAGAAATTGAAAAAACTGCGTTATATTGAAACAGCATTAAACGGGGCAGCGTTGAGTGGGGTCATACTGCTTCTTTCGTTCAGCAATCAATTGTCGATAGCAAGACATCGCATCCATGACACTTCGTCTTGCCTCTGAACTTCTATAAAAATTTGGATTATTTTGTATCAATGTAAACTGTTTCATAATTTCCACAATAGTGGCTAAATTTTAACGTTGATGACTGATCATAAATATGAACTGTGAACGCAGCAGATTTTCGTATGACTGCACTTGAAAAACCGCACCAAAGTGAAGCAACAAAAAATATAGAATTCGAAAAAAACCGCGTTATTAACGGAGCAGCGTTCATTAATCCGGAATACTATTTCCTTCTCTTATACCGGATTAAGGGTTACTTTTTTATATTATCGTTTTTTGTTAAACTACGTACTAGATGGTGATTTAACAGGTTTAATTAAAAACGAAAGATTCAGAATAAAAAATAAGTATATTTTTTATTACTCTTAAAAAAATTATTTTAATATAAAATTAATCGTTATATACAAAAAAGCGCTCAAGATTTTAATAAGTGGCGAATTCCAAGAAAATATTAGTAATACTTCTTTACTGATATTTTCTTATCCCTAATTAGGGCCTCACCCAGTAGCGTAGCAAGCATAACTGGCGCCCATCCCGAAAAACATAAATAATATATAGAATATACTCGTAATAAGAATTTGGCGCCCCTCTGCGAGTGGCGCCCGGGGCATGATAGACCCGCTTGTCCCCCTCTTGCTACGCCACTGGCCTCACCTTTATTCTTGGAGCAATCTAAGGAAAAAGATTAAGCCCAAAGGAAGATGACAGAGTTTACCAATTAAATTTGAAATGAAAATTTATATAGAAAGATACGTAATTTCCACGTTAATTTTAACACTTTCTTTTATTTGCTATTGTCGTCAACGTCACCAAACCACGTGTTTTTATGCTTTATATTCTTATCCCCTGAAGATTAAGTTTCAGAATTTCTTACAATCAGATAAAATGATGATGTGGATTTTGTTAACAGTGATAGTTTTAGCGCAATTATCGTCGGGGTTTCCAACCAACAAGGCCTACAAAGAGTGTATAGCGTATGTAATTTTAAATCAGTTCTACGATTGTAAAAATTAATAACCATTTATATATACTTTTTAATTTAAGAAAATTTTTTTTCTCTTGTAGAAACTGTGCTCAGTGCAAGAAAATGTATCATACTTACTTTAATGGAACAAAATGTGCTGATGATTGTGTCGAGACCAAAGGAAGTTCCAAACCCGACTGCAACGACGGCTCATCTATAGTGAAGTATCTTATCAATGCAAGTCGAAGATGATTCCAAACATCGAAATTCTGTAAAAATAATTTATGTAATTAGTCTAAGATACTTTCTGGCTAATAAAGCTATTTTAATTTATTAATTAAAGTCTCAGTTTGAATGTCATTTTTATTCTAAAATTCGCGTTAATGAATAAAAACTCATTTTATGATCTTCTAAAACATATAAAAATAGGGGAAAATGGTCCAAAATGATTCCCTTAAGCAAAAACCCGAAAAAAATTCAAATTAAGTTGTTATTGGATTAATTTTTTTTTAATATATATATATTTTGGAAAACTAGTCTTCCAACTATAAAATATCTCTAACACTTCGAGGATTATTCATTCGAAATAAGAGAAAAATAAAAATAAAAATTCGAGACCTATGCCAAAGGATCATTTTGTATACCCACCTGTTCAAAATGATCCCATAGAGATCATTTTGCCGCGGATACTTACAATTAATAAATAATTACATTATTTATTAAGTGTAAATAAAACAACAGGTAAAACACAGCAAAAACAAGTTTTATTATATCTACGTGAGATGATATTCCATGCTTATGGAATTAAAAGAAACTTCAGTTAATTAAAATTCCTTAATAAATACCTTAGGTCGCAGATATTAATTTTCATCTAGTCGAAATGGCATATTCCAAAATACACTGACCTAACCTAACTAGGACATAATCGCCATCTTGTATGTAGTAGTACAAGTTTTGCTGGTTTGTTAACAAGCGACGATAAAACTTAAGGAAATACAATGGGAGATTGTTTCCCCACAGATCACGTATGTACAGATGGTCAACTCCGAAAAAATCACGTGACAGAAAGACTACAGCGCCGACTTGGTCTTAGCAGAGAACTAAAGTTTCGATTTTGAATCATATGATAAATTTCGTTAATGTGATTGGAGCCAGAATGATGCTGACGTCACCACAGATTACTCCGAGACACAGATTACATTCTCATTTTTAGTTTCGAATTGTACAGCGTTTAGAAGCATCACCCGTGACGGATCATTTTGGACCAGTTTCCCCCTATAATTTTCAGATAGTGTATTAAACTAACAACCTGAAAGATTTTAAAATTACTGATTAAAGTACTTTACGCAGTTGGTTATATAAAAAAATCTTTTATTCGAAGTACTTTCGGTTATTATGATATTCTTCAACGAAAAATACTGGATTACAATCTAATTTCTTTAAATTATAAACATGCGCTAAGGTTCTAAAGACTTAAACATTTTTAAAAATATTTTAACTTGGAATAAAATAATTCACATTTCTAATATTAATAAGAGCCTTAAGTTAATCTTATCGTTTACTAAATTAAAAGAAAGAATTGATGTAAGATAAAATAAAACATGATAATGCACGTGTCTAATAATATTGGGCCGAACTTATTATAAACTAAAAAACGAAAAATTAATAAAGAATAAAAATAAAATAATAAATAAAATATAAGGTTTTTCATTAAAAGTCTTCTATTTAAGGGCATAAATCCATGTTGCCGGGGACTCTACCGAGAGGTTATCGTTGATTATACATTCGGAATCTATCCTTGAAATTATCTCTAAGGTTTCAGCTATGGGTAGCTCTCTTCTAGAACGGATAGTTTTTACCATTTTCGCTTGGTCCCAATCTATTATGACGTCATTTTCGTAGCAAGTTCTGGCTAAGGCCATTGTAAATTGCCTCTGGCTATGTCTCTTTTATATTCTTTTATTAAACTTCTCTTAGTTGCTTCTATGTAAATTTCCCGACGGTTCATTGTTCTATTATCAACCGGAATTTCATAAATGCATTGTATAATTTTGTTGTTTTTTTTGTCTTCCTCAACGGCTTTAGCCAGAACTTGCTACGAAAATGACGAGAAAACAACAAAAAATTATTTTCTCGTCATTTTCTGATTGTAATCCAATATTTTCCGTTAAAGATGGTTATTATAATAACCGAAAGTACTTCAAATAAAAGATTTTTTTTTATACAGTATAACCAACTGCGTAAAGTGCTCTAATTAGTAATTTTAAGTGTTTAGGATAAACACAGTAATAGAGAAAGAAATTATTGTAAGGCAGAGCCAGTCAGTATGTACAAAGAGAAAGAAACCTGAGAGATGTTTATTATTTATATATAGATACAACTGAGTATATACTAGTTTTTATTACTGAAATTTATTATTATTATTGATATATACAATTAATACCTAGCAATAATGTGCTAATTGAAAGGAAAAAAAAGATGTGTGTGTTAAGGGGAAATACGTTAAATGAGTAAAAGAAATCCATTATAAAAGGCTTAAACGGTTCCAGACGAAAAATCCATGTTATATTTCTAAGCCTATTTGCGAAGAATAAAATATTTTTATTTTATAATATTTATAAATCGTTTTATTCTTATTTTCTTTCCATTTAAATTATTATTTAATTTATTAATAGTTATTTAAATTTATAAATCTATGATTAAGAATTATGTAGTGCATGATTTAATATAGTTGGCTAACAATTAAACAAATTCTGTTGTTGAAAACTCGTCAAGAACAAGATCACAGAGAGTATTCTTAATAAATTTTTGGAGATAGGGATTCAGGAATTTAATTCCATTCCTTCAGGTGATAAGTCAATGCAGTCATCCCGTTCACTGAAACTTCTAAAGATGAAAATTATTTCACAGAAGAATCATAATTTTAGAAATTCTAAATTGTCTTTCAGCTATTAACAAAACAGATTATAGCTTAAAGAGAGATTATTTTAAAGGATATTGAATAGAACTAAAAAAATCATTTAATCCATGTTTTTATTATTATTTTTTTCAAACATTGGCCTCATATATTCATTTCGTTAGCCATCATCTGGCCTCAAACGATTTCAAGAATAAAATATCGCAGAATATTCAAATTATAAACTTAATATATTTTTTCTTTTTACTTGAGCACAATATTATCTATTACTAAAAACAATTTTACCGTACGTAATTTCTAAAGAATATTTCTATTAAGTTCCTCATTCCGATATCACAATTTCGCTTATACTTTAAATATATAGAATTTTTTTTTTTTTTCCAAATTTAAAAACCTCATTTCAAAATAATTTTAAATATTATACTGTATATCACACTCTAAAGTCGCTTTATCTCGTAAAAGCATGATGAATATAATCTTTAAATGTCCAAGAAGGATACAACTACTTTTTAAAATATTTTGTTTATTGATTAGAACTTAACAACTCAATTAAGCAGTTGAAATTTTATACTACTGTATATTTAAGTTTATTGAAGGAAAATATAAACATGACAAACGTTGGCTATGGTACGTTGTTAACAAAACTAATTCTAGTCATTGTTAATCGAGTTTACGATTAGTGAATTTTATTTTTCGGAAGGCTGAAGTTGTTGAATGACCGAAGTTGGAGATACGAGAGGTTGGAAGGAACTACATTCAACTTTGCTAGGATGGTATCGGGCAGGATCCCCTCGCATCGTCCAAGACTTCGAGGAATGATGAAGTGGCGCAAGAAGCCAGTGAATCAAGAGAAGATGGAGAAGGCGAAATAGAAATATGAAATGGTCTCAGTGATCGGCTCCAGTGGAAGACATCGAGAGTCATCTCATCAAAGACCGGAGGAAGCCACCATCACCGTTCCGATGCGTGGTTTGGCCATAACAACGGCAAGGGAAGTCCTCAATTTGCACCTGTTACTTTTCGGCAGTCGAGGAAATGAATCGAAGAAGGCGTGAGTCGTGTCCCAGTCGATTCTTCTGGCGTCCCTGAATGCCCATGAGTGAATATCTACATCTGGGGCAAGGAAGAGAAGAGGGAAGAAGTAGAATAGTGGAGTAGTGACGAAGTTGAATTAAGATGGTTAAGATAGTTTAAATATATCGCAGAATCTCATGGGTGGTAGCTACTTCAAATCCCAGCACTGATTGGTCAACACTAGTGATGGAATCAGCGGTGGGGCAAGGAAGAGAAGAGGGAAGAAGTAGAATAGTGGAGTAGTGACGAAGTTGAATTAAAATGGTTAAGATAGTTTAAATATATCACAGAATCTCACGGGTGGTAGCTACTTCAAATCCCAGCATTGATTGGTCAACACTAGTGATGGAATCAACGAGAGGATTGTTGTAGATATGATTAAAGAATCGACTAAATAAGATATAAGAAAAATTAATATTCTAATGAAGACGGACTAAAATTAATTGAATCATCTGTAAGAAGCCACAACTTATACACATGATGTTCGACTTAGTATCGAATGAAACTAGAAAAACATGAAAAGACTAAATTAAATATGCACAATTATAATATTATCTTGCATAGTTATTATAACATCAATTAGTATATATATAATATTTCTATGTGAATTGGATAATCGAACAAAAAATTTTCACTGTAATAATAAAGTTTTAGCTTAGAGATCAGATAGACAATGTGATCGTGAAAGAAAACTTGTTAAACTGAAACAAGAATTACCACTCCTTTTCCATATTAGTCCTCTCCAGCAAAAATTTTGATATGACGATGAATAGGGAACAAGTGATACCTCAGGTTTAAACTTAACGTACCATCGATACAAAAATTAAAGAAAGAACTTTTTAAAGTCACAAATTTTGGAATAGATGATGAAGATACTTCAAATGAAATTTTATGCAGTTTATGAGAAAAATACACAAAAATCATTTTAAAGAAATTATTAAAAACAAAAGAAAATTGATGGAAAATTTGATCTTGAGATTCAAAGTAAGCAATTTAGAATTTTCTGAAGCAGAAATTTGTTCATCATAAAGATATGCTTCAAATAACCGGATAAAAAGCTGGAACCTATCAATATCACCAGAGAAATCAAATTGATTATCATCAGACGAAGAAGATGAAGAATTTTCTGCAACTACAAGACAGAGAACTGACAAAAGTACTGATGAAAAATTATTAATAAATTGAATAGTAACTTGATCACCATGCCAAAATATAACTTAAGTAGCAAAATGAAGAATTTAAATACGTAAGAAACAGATTCTATTATTAAAGTTAACCGGATATAACCAAGAATGATTTGAATTTTAGATATAATATCAATGATAGAAGTAAAATGAATATTTATTTAGCTTAAAGGGGAAAAAATCTGTCAATGGATGACACGAGATTCACAAAATTATCAAGGATGAGGGGAAAGAAAAAATCAAAAAGGTAACAGAAACAGTATCACAGTTTTAAATTCTGAATTTCATCAGCAAACCTGAAGAGACAAAGAAAGGCATCTACAGACAATTGAGTATAACAAGAAAAAGGAAAAAATGAGATCTTTTACTTAAGATCGAAGAAATTAAACGGAAAGTTAACCTACTATTAGATGTATTAAAGAATCGATTATAATATTTTAACTCGTGGAGAATTAAATCTAAATAATTTGAATAAAATACATCGTAAATGTTAGGATGGAAGATGGTTTCAAAACAAAAAACTCGGATTTTAGAAAGAAAAATGAATGCTGTATTTAAAGCAGATAGAAAAACGAAACCAAATCAATCTAACCTAATTCAAGCTGCAGAAATAGAAATTTGCGACAAGTATGGAAGAAACAAGTATGGAAGAAACACAACAACAACAAGTATGGAAGAAACACAATTGTATATTTTATAGAAGCTTTTAAATTAAATAAATTATAATTATTAAAATTTATCCATAAATTGTAAATGAATAAAAATTTTTAATTATAAAACCATCGATAATAACTAATAGCAAATTAAAATAAAATTAAATAAATGTATTTAATGCAAATAACTTGGTTGAAAAATATGAATAGATATGCTATTTTACTTGAATTCCTTCGAAATATAGTTGTTATTGCATTCGATGTCCAAAGTAACCAATCAAATGAAATTTATAGTAAAAAAAAAAAAAAAAAATACTATTTTTGGTTCTATTGCTTCAAGTTTAAATATGAATCAGAGATTAAAATAGAAAAGGAAGATGACGAGATCTTCCTTTCTTATTACTTAGAAGATGAATTGGAGTAAGAAAGAAGACGGGAAGGAAATAAAAATAGATTGCATGTGGAGGAAAAATAACAGCAAAATAAAAAAAAAAATTAGTACTGACTTAAAGGTCATATTAATGTTAAAAAATATATTTCAAATATAATAAAATGTTACCAAAACGGATAATTGTTAATCTGGATATCGCTTTGTCTACATAAAAATTGAAATAAACGATAATTGAATAAAATTTGAAATTTCAGTTAATATTGCATTTTGTTATTTTTAATCTAGTATATACAACACATATATATTACATATATATTGTTATTTTTAATCTAGTATATACAGAACACAAATTACTGTGATATTGAGCAGTATCACAATAATTTATGTGCTGTATATACTATAGAGTAAATCTTTTATTACAGTATAGTATAGTATACTTTGTATTATATTGTATTCTCTTTTCATTAATAGAATCAATTTTTGGTCCCCCGCAAAATATTATTTGGGTCCCTACCACAAAAAAATTTTTTATCTAGATATATTTATTAGAAAATAACAAAAAAGAATAAAATAGAAAATTATCAAAAGAAAATATATTTAAAATTCTTCCTCCTGGATTTTAAATTTGCAAAATCTTAATCACATCTTTTATTTTTATATTTTTGGCTATTGTTCCTACCGCTACACTGTTCTGATTCAATGAATGTTTCACTCTTTTCATGGTGCATTTAATTTTTATTGTATTATATTGATAATATAAAAAAAGGGTAAGAAAGTACTGACAAAGAGAATTTGGGCCTCCCCGCGTTGCGGGGTCCAGCGCATTGTAGTTCTGCCACTGTCAAAGATAGATTAGGAGACAAAAGGAGTTATAGTTCTTCAAATATATAGCCTATACAAGGTAGGATTAAAAAGTTCCAGGACTTTATTTTTAAAAATATTAAAAATTCAAAATTTGAACAGAAAGTATATATAATTTAAAAACCTTAAAATTCAGAAATTTTCCTATTAAATAGCAGAAGGGTACTGCAAACACGTCAAAAGAATAATACTAGTTTTTACATAACGTCGCATTGTAAACATGTCGCTATTTGAGCAAACAACTGCAATTAAATTTTGCTTTTTATTGCGAAAAACTTTTAACAGGCTTGATGAAGGTATGGAAACCAAGCTTTGTCACCAAACCGAACATTTGAATGGTACAAGCGATTTAAAGACGGCCATGCAACATCGACAATGATTACTGATCTGGTTGGCCATCAATCTTTTTTGATATAAAGGGAATTATTCATCACGAATTCATCCCTGAGGGCGATCTATTAATAAAACCATATATTTGGATATTTTGCGTCGTTTAAGTGTTGCAATTAGGAGAAAAAGACAAGAATTTCAAAGAAACGGCTTGAAGTTAGTGCATGATAATGCTCCCGCGTATCGTGCTCAATTAATTATCCGGTATCTAGATAATTATTCTGTGACTACCTTATAACATCCATCGTATTCTCCTGATTCCGTGCCTAGTGATTTTTATTGTTTCCGAGACTAAAAAAATCTACTTAAAGGACAAAGATTTCGAGATGAAAGGGAGGTTAAGGTCACTGAGACCGATGCGATAAAGACAGTTTCAAAGAATGACTTTTCCAAAGCGTTTGCAGAACTTCTACTATATACTGTATTTAAAATAAAGTCATGGAACTTTTTGATCCTACCCTGTATATACAATATTTATTTTTTAAATTAGAACATAAGAAGGATGGAATTTGATCTAATAATTTAAAATAAAAATGTACATAGGAATATAAATGCAAATATATGTTTTTATGGATATTTTAATTTTTTAACCACCGAAATGTTTAAATAACATTGCTTATTTGCTTAAAAAATTTATAACGGTTAAAAAACTAAAATTTATGTCAAATAATTTTAATATCGGGTTTAGAGTATAGTATTTTTCTTCTTCATTTAACGTGGAAGTTATAGCTGAACCTTTTCCTCCGAAATGGAGGTTCAAAATATTTTTTCATTAGTCAAATCTATATTGATATCACTAATCTGGACAACCAATTTATTTTGGATTAACGAATTGGTGGTCTTAACTTATGCAGTAGTGATCCTTTATTACATCTTCATAGTAAGAGATAAGGATAAATTATATGAATGATGCAGAAAGCTGTAAATACGTACTATACTTTATTGCATTTAATGTTGAATAACTGATAGAATAATGATTATCTTCTGATTTTGTGTTGTTTTAAAGAGAATGTAGAATATTTTAAAGTCGAAAATATATGAAATAGGGTATGATGCTATATATTTATCATCAAGAAAGTTTGTTATATTATATATATAACAAAGACTATCAAAACAAAGTTTGTTATATTATATATATAACAAAGACTATCAAAAAGATTGTGGCTGATTGCTTTATACACACAATTCGAATTTATACAGCTTAGTATCTATTTTGGTTTGGTCAATAGTTAAAAAAGACAAAATACTAGAGTGAACTTGTATCTGATCAGAACTGCAAATAACATTTCATCGAATTTTCTAAAATTTTTAGATAATTATGCATAAAACGAATTGATTTAATATAAATTTATCCATTATACAAAAAGGAATAGATGATCTAGATTTTAATATAAATATAAATAAAATCTTTAATTTAGATTTATTTACCTAAATGCGTGAAAGGAAGTGATTTTTGTACTGCTACTTTTTTCATCTCGATTAAAGAGCCTCTCCTTTATTCTTGGAGCAGAGCTGGATTGAATAAACTGATGATTTTATAAGTTCTAAAATTAAAGAAAAAAATAATAAAAGATCTTTCAATAATCCTATTCTCTAAAAAATGCCATTATTAAAAATTAAATAGAGTTAAAAAAAAAGTCACTAAACTTTTTTCCCGTTTAACGCAATTTTTCTGGAGTTATAAATTTATATAATGTTTAACAGGATAAAAATCGTTTAATTTGTTACTTTAAACCTCAAAAAATGGCGGAATTTATGGTTTAAATTTAAAACAAAAATTTACATTAAAAAAATTCGCATTTCCACGTTAATCTTACTGCTTTCCTTTACTTCCTATCAGCCTATCTGACGTCATCAGATCACGTGTTTTAATTGGATGATTTTCTTATCCCCAGCAGATTACGTTTCAGTTTTCCTCAGAAGCAGACAAAACGATGATGTGGATTTTGCTAGCGGTGATAGTTTTAGCGCAAGTATCGTCGGGGTTTCCAACCAACAAGGCCTACAAAGATTGTATAATGTATATAATTTTAAATCAATTCTACGATAATATAAGTTATAAACCATTTAAAATATACTTTTTTTTATTTCTTGCAGGAACTGCGGTCAGTGCGAGAAAACATATCACAAGTACTTTAATCAATCCAGATGTGCTAAAGATTGTATCAAGAATAAAGGAATTCCAATACCCGATTGCAACCTGCCATCGTCTATACAGCAGTATCTGATGAATCCAGGCATAGAAACTCGAAATGTCGAAATTTGGTAAAAATAAAAATAAAAAATATTATGTATTAATTATGTTTTTCGGCTAATAAAGATATTATTAATTATTAAAAGTTCCAGTTTGAATGCTTTTTTTTAATCGAGAATTTTTATCGCGTTAATAAATAAAACTGCATTTTATTAATCGCTTCTAAAAAATATATTTATAAAAAAATAATAATATTAATTAAATTATCAGATATCATTCAAAATTTATTAAAAAACTAACAGGCATTTATGATATTAAACGTGTGTACGAGTGAAGAATAAAAGTTCAGCAACAAAACAATTTTTTTTATTATTATTATTTATGTAGTTCTTAGATTAATTGTATTTTTTGCAGCTGTCATGAAATCTATAATTAATCATCTGAACAAATTACCTCTGAATAGGTTAATTCTTTTAAAAAATAAATTAATTCTTGATCTGTAATGTGTTAATCTCTGTTTATCCTCTTGAAGTATTGCATAAAACTTGTCTGCATCTCTTTCCTTCCGTTTTATTATTACAATAAACTCCACTATAACGCGCTTTCCTATAACATAACGAAAAAAATTACGATTAATACTCTTACAACGCTATAAATAGACCCCTATAACGCGTAACAAAACGTCAAACAGTCCCGTAACACGTTATCTATATTATACAAAACTCATTGAAAACGGACTGTATAGTTTATAGCAATGGTCTTAAACTAGTGGCCCGCGGGCCATTTGCTTTCTTGTGATAAATATTTTATAACGTTACTTACCCGTTACTTATAATATTCGTTGATTATAATAAAAGCCAAACGATATTTATTTCGTTTCCATGACAATTTTTACAACTTTTCCGTTGGTTTATACGAATCCGGTAATACAATACATATAAATTTAACTATTAATTTTTTTAGAAATATAATCTTAATTCACTAATAAAATATTATTTTTTTAGAAAAATAAATTCTGGATATTTAAAATACTCATTTGATTATTTGGATCAATTGATTGATATTTTATGGTTAAATGAATTAAAACCAGGATTTGAATTAATGGGTAATCCAAGTAATATTTATCACAATTTCGAAAATAATACAGAAGTTTATTTATGGAGAGATTTCATCAAAATCTTATCAAAAAGATATATTAGTAAGTATGCTAACTTGAATTATTTAATATTTTATAATGATATATTAGATTAAATATATTAGAGTGGCAATATTTTCTGAATACTATTTGATATTTACTTGGAAATGAAAATGGAAAAACTAAATGCATTCTAGACATTGTCTCACTTTTTACTGAAATGAAGTCTAAGCTAAAGTCTTCATAGTTGATCTATGAAGACTTTTACCTTAGACTTCATTTTATTTTATTTAAAATATATATTGTATTATTTCAATTACTATAAAATTGAAATTCCTATTATAATATTTATGCTATATTAATGAACTCTGAATTTTTTTATGAAGAATAAAGGCTTCTTTAACTCAATATATTTATGATCATTAAAATAAAATGTTTTGAAAATTGATTTTATGAATAAAATATATTTTATTTAATCATAACTTTTCCTCGTTATATAATTACCCTTTCATGATACAGAAAAAGAAATCATAGAGAAAAATTCATGTAATTTTCCCATGTTGATTTTTATTTAAGGATATAATCTTTAAAAAATTTTAGAAAAAATGTTTTATCATTTCAAATCTCTATAATTTAAATTACGGTATTTAAACAATGAGTGTAAGTATAAAAATAAGTTAAATCAAACTTTTAACATGTAAATAAAATTTCATCTCAACCCATCAAATGAAAATGCAGTCAGAATGCAAAACAATAGCTGAAAATCTGCTATACTGTTAAATGCTAAATCAACAAATATTTGCTAATTGATCAGAACTGTCAGGAATCACCAAGTTTGATTAGAAATATTAAATATTTAACTAATCCTGAAATCTAGTTGGCCAATATATTGAGTTTTTTATTAGATAAAAAAATAACATTGCTTATATATAAATATACAATTATGTTTATTATGGGCCAAGAGAATATTAATATATTTCTGTAGTAATTTATTTAAAACAATAATAATACTTATTTTATAAATGCCAATCATAATTTAAAATTATATTTTTATAATTTGTACGAAAATCAAATGACTCAATGGAAAATGTAGTTGATTCTCAATTTATGCAATTTCAGAGATATTTAAATATGTAAATCTTTTGTTGTATATTAGATATTTATAAAATATAAATAAATTTTATTTTCAAATTATTTTTTTTTAAATATCATTTATAGTCTTAAATTTTCATATCTATGATCATTATTTTTATCTAGCCATTTTATTTATCAATGTACTATTTATATGCAAAATTTAAATATTATTAATGGTACCAACGTTTAACTTTTATTGCAGGCAGAAATTATCAATAACCAAATATTTATGTAGCTCTTCATGAAAAATTACTTAAAGTTGAATGATCATTTTGATAGAGATTACATAAAAATATTTTCCATTGCAAACCAAGTATTGTATATAATTCTTTTTATTTATTAATAATTATTTGCATTTATGATAATTTTTGCATTGTTAAATATAAAATAACACAGAGGTGAAAAGATACTTTTGTTGCTGTGTTCATATTTGTATGGGGAAATTACCTTCATGATCTCAGTACCAATAAGTATTATTAGAATTATATGATTTTCAACTTGCATAGAAATTTTCAGGAAAAATTAATCATATAAATTGGGACGTGGTGTACTTTGTAAATGTTTATTGTATTAGATATTCTTTTCATGATGATTGAATTTCTACTAAAGAACTTCATCTTATAATTGACTTTTATTTTATGAGCACAAATAAAATGTGATTTCTATTTTATATATTTATTTTTAACTTTACATTATAACTAAGATTATACAGTATTTTTATTTTAGATTTACAATAAAATTCATATCATTTTTCCCCATCACACTTCAGGGGACCAAGAGAATTAAAAAAGTTGAAAAGATTCTACACAAAAGAATTCCCTTATATAGGCAGTCTCCAATTTATGTAGATCCAACATACAAAGATCCATACTTACACAAAGTTAATTTTATTTAATAAACTGGGCCCAAGCCCAACTTTTTCTGAAAAACCAGAATCATGGGACTCTGAATTGAATGCAGATCCTCCAAAATAGTGACTCTCTACCATACAACTTATATGTTTATTCTTTAATATAACTATTTTTAATGTTAAGTCTTTGTGGCCCATTAGTAACATATAATGTATTCAGTACAATTCACTTTACATTGGATTTCATGGAATAATCCATTTACATAAGTCGGGAACTGCCTATAATAAAAATAATAAATTTGTTTATCAATATATTACAAAAAAATCACAAACAAAAAGTTTGAAAATACAGTAAAATTTTTCCATAATAAAATTGAAAAAACCTGATTTTGCCATTTTTTTTTTTTTTTTTTATATATATATCTATGTACTTATAAAATATAGATTGAGTGTGTGTTTAACTTTTTTATTTAAAATCTAAAAATGATATTTAGGAATATGATATAGCATTTTGTTCCTGCCGAATAAAAAAAGGGCTTGTCACCCTTTTTTTATTCGGCTCTTTTTTAGGAACCTAGGGGACCCAATTTTTTTTTATTTAATGACAATAAGTATCAGTAGATGGTGCTGAGTGTTAAAGTAAAGTAAGGCCTGTTTTATAACAAACATATTTCTACAAGTTACATTAGTCTTTATTTCTCTAACAATTACACATAAATTCATTATCGACGATAATTCAGTTTTCTATGTTCAAGTATGTTGGCAGTAAAGGTGAGGGAATGACATACAATTCAATAGATACATTCATAGATATTGATGAGGCTGTACATTTTCCTGTAGAATTTTTAAATTCACAGAATCCACCAGGATTACTCTCTCATAAATTAAAGTTAAAAGTTGGAATTTCAATAATATTTCTTAGAAATTTAGATGCTCCACATTTATGCAATGGAAAAAGACTTTGCATAAAATCATTAAGACAAAATCTGATAGAAGCTACAATCATCACTAGTTTTGCAATTAAAGAAACAGTTTTCATTCCACATATACTTTTGATTCCAACAGATTTTCCTGTCCAATTTAAAAGACTACAATTTCCTATAAAGGTTTGTTTTGCAATGACTATTAACAAAGCACAAGGACAGTCCTTAAAAGTTGCAGGTGTTGATTTAAATGCTGATTGTTTTTCAAATGGATAACTGTATGCTGCTTTTCAAGAGTGGGAGAAGCAAAAAATTTATATATCCACACTAAATATTATAAATTTTATGTACGGCTGACGATGACTTACTGAAGTCGAAAGTACTTCCATAATAAATTATATCTTCTTTCTTCCCACTTCGAAAAAAAGGCTTATTTATTTATTGTTATACCATTAATACACAAGTGGAAGTTTATTTATACATTATTGTTATTAATCTAATTAAATTTTTATTAGTTCTGTACCTTTAAGTTTTTATAGCCTCCCATCCAGTTACTATCTCCTTACTGGAAAACTTAATTTTCCACTTACTATTCCTTCATCCATTATATTAGACTCTTGCTTTACCTTCTATGTTACCTCTGCCTTCATTATATATATATATGCATGCTTATTGTAATTCAAATTATTAATTTTTTTTATTTTTGACAAGATATCAATCATTTAAATTTTAGTTATTGAAATAAGCTATTTTTAGGTATATTATACTGTATTTTTATTTTAAGATATATTTGATAGTTTTGTTAATATGATACAGTAGCTCCTGACTTACATGGTTTCAATTTATGTGGCTTCAGAGAAACACAAATGCATAAATCTCTTTATTTTTGTTGAATTTCCAAAAAATCAGAATAAAAATTTTATTAAACAATTTACTTCTTTGCAAAAATATCATTTGTGGCCTTAAATTTTCTTATCTATGCTTAACATATGCTCATAAATTTCATTTGGCTATTCTGTTTGCTAATGCATTCATTCATGTATATCAAATTTAAGCATTGTTGGATTTGTGCAGTTTTCAATTTGCATGGAAATTTTTTGGACAAATTATCCATGTAAGTTGGGCACTACTGTATATATTTTTTACTCCACCAAGCTGATATGATGATATAGCATTTGCATATTTATTTCAACCTTTACAAATTTATTTAAAATTTTTACAAATTGATTTCAACTTTTTACAAATTTATTTTAACTGAGCAAAACAGTTGATGGATGGAAAAGCAATGCCTTATACTGCACGACTCTGTTTGTCTGTTCTCTGACTGCAACTTTGGGTATAAAATTTAAACTGATTTATATATAAAGAAGGCGGCGTCAAAATCGGGTATAAAATAGAATACAGGGAAAGCATAATTAAAAAGTACAGAAGGGATAATTTTCAGGTGCTAAACAACGGACCATGAGGGAACAGGCCAAACTACTTAATCTCAATGTTCTTCATCTAATATATATATATATATAGAAGCAGCAATTGAAAAAGAGCCTGAAATTACTCTTATGAAAATTGGAGAGAAGCTTCTTGAATATGAAATTAAGTATGTCTTCCATAAGAAATGCATTATATATAGTATTATTTCCCAGGATTGCACCAATTACATTATGGACATGTTTCTTTTTGTTATCAGCCATAGCTACTAGCCAACCATTACATTAAATTTAATGCTCTATACATTAATACCTGTATATATTTTTTTCATAAAAATTTGTATTAATTTGAAAATATCAATAAATTTATTTTCATATATCAATATTATATATACTCAATTATTCACTATCCTTTCTCACCATTTTGTTAGTGTTCATAGCTGAAAGTTTGAATGTACGTGCAAAAGGTTTAAATAAATTTGCAAAAAGTTTAAACAAATTCATGCCAGTTTAAATATATTTGCAAAAGAATTAAATCAGTTTGTAAAAGGTTGAAATAAATTTGCAAATGCTATAATAATAATATATTTTTCTCATAAAAATTTGTATTAATTTGAAAAAAATCTATTTTCATATATCAATATTATACTCATTTATTCACTACTCTTTCTCACCATTTTGTTAAAGTGTTTGTAGCCAAAAGTTTGAATGTATGTGCAAAAGATTTAAATCAATTTGCAAAAAGGTTAAATATATTTGCAAAAAGTTTAAATATATTCACAAAAGGATTAAATTAATTTGCTCAAGGTTTAAATAAATTTGCAAAAAGTTTAAATATATTTATAAAAGGATTAAATGTATTTGCAAAAGGATTAAATCAATTTGCAAAAGGTTGAAATAAATTTGCGAATGCTATAGAATTTGGCCACTGCAATGTATTTGCAAAAGGATTAAATCAATTTGCAAAAAGTTGAAATAAATTTGCGAATGCTATAGAATTTGGCCACTGCACTTTATGAAATGTAATATTTTCTGCAAAATGCTTTTTTCATTATATACACTATATTATTATACACTTATGTTTATTATAAATAAAAAGCAATAATTAAAATTTGAAAATATATTAATTTGAATATTGATCAAATTAAATTCATTTCTAAAAAATTTGATTTATGATTTTGAGCAATTGTAAATGGCATCATTTTTTTAAAAGCAATAGTATTCAAGTGCTGTTATGTAACTGTAACCTTTCTATGAAATAGTATGAAAATGATTAAACCAAAAATACAAGATATTTGGAGGTAAAACAATTAAATTGATTGTCACAAAAAATTAAGGAAAATAAATAATCAGTTTTACTTGCAAGCCAATAATATATATTATATTTAAAAGATAACTTTAAATTTATTATTTTAATTTTTATAGGAAAATATGGATTGAATTTTGTTAAACAGTGGAATTTTGAAACTTGGAATGAACCAGACCATCCTAAAACTTTGGGATTTAACTTTACAATTAAAGGTATGTAATAATTATGATATACTTTATTCATTTGGAATTTTTCACTAGAAAAGATCAATAATAAAGTTAGCTGATCAGGAATTTAACAATTGTCAAGTTAAAAGTTTAGTTCTTGGAATTTATAGAAATTTTGAATACTTAATTAGACTTACATTAAGCTTGAATATTCAACTGGAAATTTCTTTTAAATTTCCAGTTGAATGTTCAAGATTAATGCTGATGATGATCATGATTGATTAAAAATTTTCGTGATTGATGCCAATTATAGTGTGATATGAGCAATATTATATTATATAATATTTAATGTATAATATCATACTAATATTTCCCAAATGATTTATGTGAAAATACATGTACCATAAATTTTATTCAAGCATTCTTGATTTATTATAGCTTAATCTCAGACTCCTACTTAGATATAAATATCTATAAATTCAGCAGAAATTAATAATAATAAATATATTTTTTAATTACTTTGTATGGAAATATTTTCAGTTAAAATATAACCATCATCAGCCATATGATTTCTTATAGATACAAACATTAAAGAATGCAAATAAAATAATTTAAATAATTACAAAATATTTATTAAAGTTATATCAAACACTTTTTTATAACATTTTACATTTTTTTTGTTTAACTTTTATATAATAATAAGTTCAATTAAACATTTTATAATGTTTGTATCTATATGAAATTAAATGATTGATGATTGTTGTACAATGGGTAGTTCAAAATATATATACATATTTTTGGAGCCAATAGACATTGGGGTAAAATATATCATGTGCTGATACAAGCATTCTTCCTCCAGTGATACATGACATTTTGTCTTGGACTTGCAAATTATTATACATGTACAACAATAGTTAGGAGTGATCATTTACTGTTTAGAATTGCCTGCCCTTGATACTCTAGGGACATAATAGTAATTGTAGATGTTTGTTACAAACATGATGAACAGGACCGTACTAAGGGATTGGCAACAGGACATTTGCAAAGGGTGCAAAAATCTGAAGGATGCTTGGAACGGGAAGCAAAACTTTCTTCATGTTTGCAAAAAAGACCTAAAGAAGTGCCATATTTGATATCTGCCAAGGGTGCCAAAATCATTGTTACAGCTCTGATGATGAAGAATGAAATATAGGTAGCTATTTGCTATAAATGGGTATATGGTACATGTGTTACTGTACTCCTTAACAACAACTCAAGACCCCATATGATGGCAATAACAACAAACCATATTGCCAATTTTCGGCACTTCAATCATCCCCCTAGACTCTCTTCACTTTTGAAGATGATGCTGAGAGGATAATATTTCACCAGCAATGAAGACATGAAATGAGTTGTTTGAACTGTTGTCCATATGCAAAGTATGGACTTTTAAAGAGGGATTTCTTCAATCTTATTAAATTGTATGATAATTGTATCAATATCAAGTTATATAAGTAATAATGATGATCATGTTGAAAAATGATGTAAGAATGTATATTCCTATTCATAATATATTTAGTCTCCAGAATAAACGATGATTTAGACTACCCCTCATATTTTAATCAAAACCTATTTCCATAGAAAGCAATTAAAGGATATTTTTTTGTTTTATAAGTAAAAAAAACAGTAAAGAAACAGTAATTTTTTATTGCCAAAAGTTTTTTACTGCATAAAAAAATTGTATTAAAACATTTATATCTTAAATATGTTATTAAAGCAGTAATCTTAAAGCTTTACAGTTCTAACATTTATAACTATAACTTGTATGCAAAAAGAGTCTTAAATTGTGTCTGCAATTTTAATTTATGATGATATATGGCACAAGCAGTAATTATTATTTCAAAACAAAAAAATAAAATGATCAGACATAAAGTTTAAGTAAAAACTACATACTGACAAGTATGCAGGTTTTATTTGAATTCTATATATTTTGCAATTGCTTTTCATTTTGAATCTTTTTTGGTTTTATTTTATCTGAAATGATCTTATAATCATATTAAAATATTTTTAATTTTTAACTGACTCATACAGAATATTTCAATAAAACAAGATTTTTATTTTCTGTGGGAAATTTTCCCTTATGAAGTTGGTAACATATGTTGAGTGTCATTTGTTTACTGGAATGGATCTCAATCTGCAGTTGCTACTCAGTGCTGGTTTAAGTTAATGTGGGGCCCGATTGGATATAATTTTAAAACATACTCATTTGTTATTCAGCCAATTCCACTTATAACTCATTTCTAATTGCTAAGACTCTTCTGGCCTTACATTTATGTTAAAAATGCGAGTTTCATCTACTTCAATCATAAATCCACGATCAACTAATAATATTCATTTAAACTGTGAAACTTTTTTCGATATTTTCTGTCAATATTCACATATAGTATGTGTACTTAATTCTGATTAATAATTCAATTTCTAATTCAATAGACTCAATAGTAACTCATCAGAGGCCACAAAAATGGATCTGACATAGAATGATCATATGGTCACTCAAACTTCTTTTGCTGGACACAATGGGTCAAAATGCTGGACATGCAGGTCATTTGCTGGACAAATCGTTTATTTTTCGTTTTTGATATATAATCTATATACGATCATTTTTTTGAATTTATATACACTTTATTATACATCCATATAACTGACTTACACTTTGTCAGTGCACTGACAATTTTCTAAAGAATCATGTTAAAACATGCTTTTTTAAAAAATTTGTTTATTTTTGCATACACTAAATTTGATAGTATCTCATTGCAGGGCCAGCTCTATGGTTGCTGGCGCCCTGGGCAAGCTGAACTTCGGCGCCCTTTTTAAGTATACAGTAAAACCCCTTTTAACGCGAGGGATATGTTCCAAAGAAACCAAGTGCTAAATGAAGCAGCGATAAATTAAAAAACAACAAAGAAAAATTATTTCGACAATATTTTAATATTAACTGATTTACGGTTAAAGATAATAATAATCATGAAAACATAGATAAATATGTAAACAAGATGAAAAAACAAAATCCAAAACTTGCAATGTGAATTGAATGTCGCGAGGAGTTACTTTTCATTCGGGTTGGGTCTTTGTCTGCTGATTTTGTGTCATCTGTAGCTAACAATAGTTCGGTTTTTAGTTTATCTCCTAATTTAAAATGTAGAATGAACTAATGCATATCAAAAGAATAGTCAAACTTTTTCAAAATCATGTTCTGATTGATTGCCTTAGATGTATTGCATACAAATTTGAGTTTTAAACAATAATAATGTGCATTTATTATATTAAACAAAAATAAATTAGAATCATTACTTGTTGACTGTATTTACAATTTTGTAGCCTATTCATTATCTACAGGGGGCGAAAAGGGCTGGGGGCAAAATGTAGGGGGTGAATTGTCGGAGGTGAAATGCAGGGAGCGACTTTTCTGTAAACCAAAAAAAACATACTAAGTAACACAAGCACTATAATGCAGTAGAGATGTATTCTAAAATAATTTATTAGTGAACAAATGTTTTCAGCTTTCTATCGCCATCCTCAGGTTCTTAAGCTCATATACAAATTTTCAAATGCATTTAATGGCTTTAAAGAACATTGAGAACTCTGAATGTTCTTTAAAGCCATTAAATCTGTTTGAAAATTTGTATATGAGCTTAAGAACCTGAGGATGGCGATAGAAAGCTGAAAACATTTGTTCACTAATAAATTATTTTAAAATACATCTCTACTGCATTATAGTGCTTGTGTTACTTAGTATGTAATAAAGAGTATAAACAGTTGATATATAAAATATGAATAAAAAAAACTATTTATGATCACATATAACACAAGAATGCTTGAATAGCTTAAAGTTCATATCAATCGAAAGTAAATTTGTTGAGACATTGGATTATTCAGATCTTATGATTTTGCAAATATTAAAGCAAGAAAAGTTGCTTTTTAATTTATTTCTGTTGTAAGTAATGGTTTTAGTTGGTGTAAGTGTTTTATAACATATTAAGTGCATCATTATAAAGTTATATTAAGTGATTAATAATAATAAGTTCTGTATTAATAAAATTATCTGAAACAAATGTTAGATGTAAACAACATAAAAAATATTTAACATCTTTCAATTTTCCAGCATTCTAAAGATTTAAAGATACCTAAAACTCAGAATTCATGGTTTTAATCATTATAAAATATATCAATCAATCAATCAATCCTAGCCGTTCAATCGTGTCCGATTCTTGGCTATTCTATGGGTCATGTCCCTCCATGTCTTCCTGTCCCTGACCAATTCCCACAGTTCCTTGATGTATTAAAACCATATATAATATAATTTTTTCCCGCCCCATTATGCATATTTTTTTTACATTGTTACCTCAAAAGCAGCTTATACTATGAAATTGCCAATTTGATAGTCGTCTGGTGCTACCACGAACCTAAAGCCAGTCCTGCATACACATTGAGAAAATGTGGTCCACACATTCTATTCCACCCCTAAAGCAATACTACTGATTCCATACTCTCTCAATCACAATCTTATCAAATACCTTCCCAGTTATACTCAGCAAACTTATACCCCCTATAATTCTTACATTCACCTCTCTCACTCTTCCCTTTGTAGATGGGGACAATCACAGATTTAGTCCAGTCACTTGGAACCACACCTTTCATCCACCATAGTTTACTCAGGTACCACATCCATTTGATAATAGACTTCCCACCATACTTTAACATCTCAGCTGTGATCCCATCCATACCAGGATTCTTATCACATTTCAATCTACCAATTGCATTCATAACCTCCTCTTCATTGATTTGCTCATCATACTCATATGTATTTCTTACATTCATCCTTATCTCGTCATTTTTGCCCTCATCCCGCAACATATGAAGAGAGATTCTCTCCATCTATCAACTAGCCTAGATTCATCCCACCACATCCTAACATTTTTGTCTTTCATACTTGACATACCCATACTTTGTTCCCTTCTCAAATTTCTCATATACTTCCAAACCATTCTTTTCTTCTTTTCAAAATCATTCTGCAGTTTCTCATCTCTTTCCCTTGTCACCCTCTCTTTACTCTCTTTCACTATCTTCGCACTCTTTCTTATTCATTTACCTTCACATTTCTATTAGCATTCCCAAATATGCTTCCTTCTCAGCCTTGCATATGCCACCTCATTATTCTATCATCTTTTGCCGTTCTTCCCATTTATTTTCACTCCACCAACCACTTCTCTTGCAACACTCACTATATACTCCTTAAACTTTATTCACATATCCTCCATGTTGTATATATTCTCATCCACTCAATCCAGCTTTCACACACCTTCTTTTCTTATATATCTTACTTCACATAAAGATCCTCACTTTCACTTGCATCTGTACTTTTTTTGTCTTCCTTACATTTTTGCATCCCCTCAGTAGATTCATCCTAGCGATCATCACATAGTGATCTGAGCCTATTTCAGCACTTCTCATCACTTTTGTCTCTATAATCTTTCCCCTCAATCTTTCATCATATAATCAAATCAATCATACTCCTCTGATCTCTCTATCATGGCTCTTTCAGGTGTATTGATGGATGACCTTGTGCCTAAAGAGGTGTTTGAGACAAATAATCCTCTTTCAGCACAAAATTCCAACATTTGCTCCCCATTGTCATTCATTCTAGAATCACCATATTTCTCAACTACTTCTTCCAATCTGTCTGTTTCACACCAATTCTGCTGTTCAAATCTCCAGTCACAATCACTCACTCAGTTACATAACTTTTATTTATCACATCATTTAATTCACACCAGAATTTCTTTTCATTTTCACTCGTATCATCTACAGGAGCATACACCACTATCAGAAATATTTTCTGCAGTCCTAATTTCATCCTTATTCATATTATTCTCTCATTCACGCATTTGTATTCTAACATGCACTACTTCATTCTCTTATTTATCAACATACCCACACCACTTCTTGCTTGCTCATTATCTTTTATTCCAGACCATATTCCCACAATATCATTCCTTATTCACTCAAATGCACATCCTTTTTGATGTTTCACTCACACAGAGCATATTCAGCCTATATTTATACATTTTGTTCATAAGTTCCTGTTCATTCCCTTTCACTTATCTATTCACATTCCACACATTCAATCTGAATTCTTCCATTTCCGTTCTCATGTCCTCTATCAAGATCAGTTAAATTTGTTTGATGATCCTGTTTCCTTCACTTCGAGTTTTGAAAATCAAATAAAAAAATTTCACCATTTTGAATCAGCAAAATAGTTGTATAGTCTGGTGGGTAGGAGCTGTGCCTTTAGGGTCTTAGCTAATCCTGGGCACCACTTTGTCAGGCTCCTAACTTCTGGCAATTATGGCAAAATTGAACTACCAACAGCCCAGAAAGATCATTGGAGCATGCAATCCTCTTTGCCATTATCATGGGTCCAAAAAGAGTCACAAATTATAAAATTCTATATTTCATAAGAAAGTTCATTGTATCAAACAGACAATCCCTGTTGTTAATATTTATTATGTTTATTTTTATAATCTATTTTAATAGACAATTTCTCCTTGAAAATGCTTGAATTATGTGAGATTCAGATTCACAGAACTTGTATATATTAATTCATATTAACCAATGTTTTAAAAAATATATATATAGTAATAGTAAGAAAGGGGGCTTTTAAACAGACCTAGCACTGTGACCATTCAATGAGCTATTGTGCACCCCAACAGAATTATTTGATAATTTCATTTTAAGCACATAAGACATTATATCATAAAAATTTCTTCTGATGCAGGAAAATGTTATTTTTTATAAATGAAATAAATAAACACTATTTATAAATAATAATTCCAAATTCCCGATGTTTTGGAATCGAGAACGGTAAATCGTATTTCTCGAGAATTCTCAAAATAATTTTTCTTACTTAATTTTCGTTAATCATCTGTAATAATGGCTATAACAATAAATATTAATAAAAGCCGTATTGAAGGTGGGGCAAACGAGGTTCATGGACCCAGTGCAATCCTTCAGAGGTTTCGAGACATTCCTATATATAAAAGATCGATGCAAAAAATGAGTAAATAAAATTTCCTAAATTGAGATAGACTGGAATTTCATGACTAGTGCATAACTTGCCCTGAGAGCTAAACAAGGGTCACTACGGTATCATTTTGAGAAGATTTCTGTTACATTTCAGGTTTTCTCAAATATAAACAATGTAGTTAATGCAAACTTTATTTACCAAATTTATAGTATACAGTGAGATTTTACGTATATCACACAATGTATTAACATACATCGCAATCATCAGCCGCAAACAAACTGATCGAATGTGGTTGATAGTATTGGCAGTTACTTTATGGAAACTATTTATCATGAAAAACAGAAATAGCTTATGTTTACACAGAGAAATGTTTATTTTCACAGCCCAGGATTTAACTACAATGCCATATTAAGAAAAGCTACCTTAAATTTCATTAGTTAGTTCACCTGAAGATGACTTTGTAATCAAAGCTTGAGTTGTGAAAATATATAATTTTCTGTGTAAACACAAACTGTTTTCTGTTCTCCATGATCAAATATGCTTGATTTACAAGAGCTAAAATTAGCTATTTATGTGCTATTTGATTCTGGTGTTGCACGTATATTTCTAGTGGCATGCAATATTGTAACACAATGTAACTCTAGATAGTGATAAATGAGAAAAATTTTTAAAAGATATGTGAGTAGTACTTTTATTTCCCATTGTAGGGATTACTGGGTTCTAGGAGCAGATTTTCCTGATTTCCCGAGAAAAGTTTGTCGTAATTCGGGAACGGGAAAACAAAAAAATTCCCGGGAACGGGCAGGAAGGAATTCTTGCCCAGAAACACTATTTATAAATAATAATAAAACAAATTAATGTATAGTAAATGCATGTCTAAATATATAAACAGCACGAATAAGAAAAATTGAGTATTATTTCTTTAATAATAAGTTTGCCTGTCAAAAATGACAAAAATTTCCATTTATTAATGCAATTGATAATTTAAATTAGCATGATGCTTTGCTTTAAGAGTATTTATGATAACTATATACAATGTGATCTATTGAGAAAATTTATAGCAAATTCTACAGATTTAAAATTACTTGTTTAAATTTTTTTGCATTTATTTTAACATTTAAAATTGCATATGATAATCATCACTTTAGTTGATTATATTGCATAATAATATCCAATCAAACTATATAAGAACAAATATAGCAAAATAATCTAATTGCCTTGTCATCAGGTAACATTTTGTTTAAAGAGCAATCTTTACATTAATCTTCCAAAGTAATTAAAGTACAAAGTATTTCATTAATAACTTTGGAAGATTAGTATAAAATATTGCTCATTAAACAAAATATTAAATTTTCATTGAACCATTAGCTTATAGCATGTCATGACTTATATACCATGTTAAATATTTTATAAAAATTATAAATAACATAAAAATGAAATTTTTAGTTTTTAATTAAAAAGTACAGGTATAATGGTGCCTCGCAATTCAACATCCTGCAATTCGTCGGTTCGCAATTGGACATTTGAGTTTTGCGGGTTGGCGCATGCGTGTGCATGGAATTGTGTGATATCATTTGCTATTTGTCAGTTCTTTAATGGGCTAATTAAGTGTTTACCCATTGCTATTTGTCAGTTCTTTTTGGCCTACTTTGGTGTTTGCCCATGTTTTATGTGTTAATTTTCAATTCTACATTTTTCAGAAAGTAAAAAATTTGTAATATTATTATTTTTTTGAGTGAAATGTAAGGATGGGTTCAAAGAGAACTGATCAGAGGAATAATTCTGAAATGAAGAACGTTAATTTTCAATTCTATATTTTTCAGAAAGTAAAAAATTTGTAATTATTATTTTTTTGGATGAAATGCAAGGATGGATTCAAAGAGAACTGACTAGAGGAATAATTCTGAAAAGAACAACACTTGTTGAGCAAAGAGAGAAAGAAAAATTTGTTGATAAAGTGCAGAAAGGTAGAACAATTAAAATGTAACTCGAGTTTAGATAAAGTGCAGAAAGGTAGAACAATTCAATGTAACTCGAGTATGATGTTCCTAGGACAACTGTGGCAACATTTTGCAAATGTAACTCGAGTATGACATTTCCTAGGACAACTGTGGCAACATTTTGCAACAGAGAGAGAAGATTATGGGTGTTAGGGTGTCTGCTGCAAGACTTTATTTCAACAGCCAAGGGCTAATAATTGTGTGTTGTGTATAAAATAGTGTATTTTGTATTTTAGTGTGTTATACAATAGTAAAACACATATAATAAAGTAAATAATATAGTCTCTCTCTCTTATCTTACCCGTTAGGGAAGTAGAATGGGGACCGATAATGAATTAATCTATGTAAAGTTTCCAAAAATCTTTCTTTAGTTCCTATTTCTGAAGAATAGTCATAACGAGGGAAGAGTCGTTTGAATGATATTATCCTGCAATTCGACAATTTCTCAATTCAACATTACTTTGGCGACGGATTAGTGTCAAATTGCGAGGCACCACTGTACTGTTAATTATACATAGAATCAATTATATAGAAGTTCATTTTTTAACTGCTTTTATGACTAAATAATCAAAATTTAGCAAATAGATTAGCACCTTAAGCAATATCAACAACACACAAAAATATATTTTATCCAATTATATTTTTATACATCTTAATTCATATTGTGAATTGTAAATAATGCTTGATTAACGAGTGTGTATAAGAGCTATTTTTTTAAAAAATGAAAGCATGAGTTGTACTTCTTTTAACTTATTCTTAACTGTTATTGTTCCAATCATAAATCAACATTTATTAAGGGGATTTATGCAATCCAAATAATCCTAATCAAACCAAACTTCCCCTAATGGTTTATTCTTGAATAACTGCCAAATTAATAATTATTTTTTATTTATGCTATGGTGCCATCATTTGTTGGATTAATAATTATTTATTTAAATTTAGGCTAAAGTGGTGCCATTTGTTATTTAATAATTGAACTTTAATTTTTACTAATTTTCCAAAATTAAAAATTTGCCTTGGCCTGGAGTTGACCCAGGATTTTCAGGTTACCGTCCCGAAGTTCCTGATTCGATTCTTGGGGCCTACTAACAGATGGTGCCACCTTCTTAGCCTAAATTTTAAATTAATAATTATTAGTCTGACAGATGGTGGCACTGTAGCATAAATTAAAAATAATTATTAATTTGGCTGTTATTCAAGAATAAACTGCAAGGGGAAGTTTGGCTTGATTAGGATTATTTGTTATTGTTCCTCCAGAAAAGAACAATAACAGTTTGGAATGAGGATATCTATGATACCGAAAACATTTCTGAATAAAATATATTTTTGTATGTTGATGATACTGCTTAATGTGCTAATCTATTTGCTATGTTTTGATTTCTTAGTCATAAAAGAAGTTAAAAAACAAACTTTTATGTTTTTGCAGTGTGGAGCTGGCACTAAAGATGGAACTGCTTAGAAATTATAAGAATCTTAAAAGTAAACTAATTAGAGTGGTAGAAACATTAAAATTCCTTAAATAGTGTAAGCTGAATAGTGTTTTTACCTATGATGATACACTGGATTAAGTTACCAATCAAGTCTAAAAGAGTATTAAGGAATACAAAAAAGATATTTGTCAGTGGTGATAGCAGATGCAAAAAGACATTTTTTTGGATTAAAAGCAAAGATGATATGGAAATCAGTCAGACTGGACTAAATTTAGAATTAATCCATGGATTTGATATTGGAATGGATAACTATAAAAAAAACACTGAGGCAAAAATATATCAAGAAGCTTAAATGATTATTTAAAAAACAATTATATGGTGAAAAGAAAAGAGCACTTTGTCTAGAACAGGGCTGCCCAACCTAGTACTTTTTTCATCAGAATAGTATAGCGTTCTACTGATATCCAGGGAATAAAAGTACAAAATTAGCAATGTGATCTATATAATTTAAAATTTATTAAGTAAAATAAACAATTCTTCATAACATGAAACTATGAAAATAACTACAAATACATGGATACATAAAAATTTTAATGCACTATTTGGCATTGTGTAGATTTTGCAATTGATTCAAAATTTGGATTATATGATAAAAGAATGTAGATTTTGCAATTGATTCAAAATTTGGATTATATGACAAAAGAGAGAATCTTAAAATTTTTACGAACATATTTTTTGTTGTGAGTGTAAGTTTGATTTTAAATCTATAATTTTTACTCTGCGTATTTCAGAGTCTTTCGGATATTCATTTTCATAATTGCAGAGCATTGTTCGAAAATATCTTTTGATATTTCTCTTTTTTGGAAAGCAACAATTGAATTATATATTAGACAAGAGCATTTGCCATTAACCATGGAAAAAAGAAATCATGTCCCCATTTATAATGGTTTATGATAAGTTTTAATTTTCTTTTTATGCTCATAATTATGGTTAAAAAAGAAAAAAATTTTAATAATTGAAGAAGTTTATTTTCCAAGTTCTTAGCTTAACTGCTATTTCTAAAGTTCTTATTTACCAAATATCCAAGCACTATTAGTAGTTTTAGAATTTTTTTATCCAAATAACAAAAGAATAGAAAATAAAAATGTTTTTGGTCACTTTTAACTTGATCCTCTTCAGTTACTTTCTTTCTAGTCCAACCATTACAAGAAAACATTCAAAAAAGAACAATATTAGAATCTTAACAGAAATAACTCAATTTCAAAATTCAATTTCGTCCTTCCTTGTTGTCATGGAGACCCATAAATTATTAAATATATCTGGATTCATCTTTTTATCATTCAAAAAAGAACAATATTAGAATCTTAACAGAAATAACTCAATTTCAAAATTCAATTTTGTCCTTCCTTGTTGTCATGGAGACCCATAAATTATTAAATATAACTGGATTCATCTTTTTAATAAAACTTTCTTTCTAATAAATTATAGTAACCCATTGACGGCTCCTTAATTTATAACATCTTTTGTCTTAACGCATACTTCCACTGTAGGGCTAGCCCTTTACTCGGATAATCATTAATCACATTTTTGTTCCATGATCTTTTTAAGATTTCCAGTGTCTCATTAAACAAAGCCCCATCTCTACTATCACATGGTTTTATCACCTTAGCTTCTACCCATTGTATCTTGATATTCTCCTCATAGACTCTTCTTCTTAGCACTGTGTTCATCTTGCCTGCTCTTATATCATACCTATGCTCAATGTAGTCTTTTCTCTAAAGTTCTTGTCATTATCCGTATATATTCTTCCTTAATATTAGTACAGATATTCATCATGGGTATTATGTACACTCCTGACTTATCCTTATTTTCTATATTATCTTTGTTATCTTTATTATTTTTAAACTTCTCATTTACTGTGGGGTTTCTGGTTGGGGCCATCTTTGCCCTTGTCTTCTTTGCCAAGGATTTCATTACTGGTAGCTTCGAGGTTTTGTATGGGACCAGTATATACTTTAGAGCCTCATGCTGTCTCTGATCTCTGTCTTCTAGATTCTAGTAAATTCGATTAGATTCTAGTAGTTCTAAGTAACACTAAATGTATCTATTTATTAGCAGCTATAGCCGATGCAAAAAGAAGGTTCTATAGGTTGAAGAACGAAATTGCCATGTTAGAAAATAATATATTAAATATTCCAACCATATATGGTATAAACCTCATATGGGAAATTAATTATCAAATAGAATACATAACTAAAATACTTAGAGAAAAACATATTAAGAAATGTTAAAATGGATCTTTAAGAATCAATTGAAATCCTCAAAATGCTATAAAATTACCTTTAGAAAATGTGATAGTAAATGTGGAAAATGTAATAATTCCTAATTATGCTAAAGATATTTTTCAAAAAGGACCTATATGTACTTATTTTCCACACCTAGTATGATAACAGATATACCAAAATTAGAAAAGTTAATTCAGGGTATGGAACATATGAATAAAGAAAGATTAAGATGGAAATATTAGGTCTACCAGAAAGTTCTGTCCAATAATGTTATTTCAAGTTTCTACACACATGAACATGTTCATTTGATACATACATGGTGCCTCTTTTTAGCATTGTATTTCTACATATGTATTTCTTCTAAATTTACTTAAATAACGGTTTCATCATCTCAAGATTAAGTGAAATTTATTAGCATAAACATGTCTATTGTTAAAGTGCATTTATGGCATTGCATTCTGTATGAATTCTAACAAGGAAGAAATGTACAGAAGCATGTAGAAATTTGGTGAAGATACAGTTTCCAACAGAATATGCAGGAGATGGTCCAAAAAAATTTGAAGTAGGCAATTTTGATCTTAATGACAAGCCAGGCTCTGGGAGACCATCTCTGATTGATGACGATATTGTTAGGGCCATTATAAGCAAGATTCTTTTTTGACAACAATAAAGATTGTGAAAAAGCTCAATTCAACACAACAAATCATTTCAGAAACTTTGATTAGTGTATAAATATTCCAGATGAGTGCGTCATGAGTTAAGTGAAAAAAATTTACATGACCAAGTCATCATTTGTACATTGCTGCTTGCTCAGAACAAAAATGAATCTTTCTTAGATCGGATGATAACCGTGATGAAAAGGGGATTACATAAGAGAACATTGTGAGAAAAACAGCATACTGTGAGCCCAGACAATCTTCCCATTCCATTCAAAATCAAGCTAGAGCCTCAATAAGAGAGTGCTGTGTATATGGTGAGACATTATAGGACCAATACACTATGAGCTTCTCAAACTCACTTCAATAAGAGAATGCTTGTATATTGTGGAACGTCATAAGACCAATACACTATGAACTTCTCAAACCCAAAGATTGTCAATAAATGGATGATTCAAACAAAGCATTCAAGGAAGAGACCAGCACTGGTCAATAAGAAGCAAATCATATTGCACCACAACAATGCCAGGCCACATGCTGCTTTAGTGATTTGCCAGAAAATCACTGAGCTAGGCTAGGAAATTTTCACATCCATCATACTCTCTTGACCTAGTACCATTCAATTATCATCTGTTTCTCTCTGCAAAATTTTTTGAAGGGAAAAAAATTCAAAAATGAAGCAGATGTCAGCCAAGCACTGCTTTAGTTTTTTGCCTCCAAAGATGAGTCATTCTACAGAAATGGAATTCACAAATTACATCATGCTGGGAAGAGGTCATCAGTAATGATAGAAGTTATATTGTTCAGTAAATATTAATAAATGTTTTGAAAATGTATTATTTTCTTTTCATTCAAAAACGGACAGAATTTTCCGGTAGACTCAATATATAGAAGAAAACAAAAGATGGAAAATTAAGAGTTTAATAAGTTTAGGGAAAGAGGATAGACTAAAATTGCAGAGAACAACTCAATGGTTAGATGATGAGAATATTGTGATAACCAGAGATGATAAATCAAAAAAGCTGGCAATTCTAAAAAGAGATACATATGATAATTTTCTAGATAATTGTATTGTAAGCTCAGAAACAAAGCTTTTGAAGAAAAATCCAACTAAAACTCTAATTGCAAAAATAGATAAATTATTTATAAACCAGATTTTCCATCATTTCTAAAGACAACTAAAATAAAAAATCTGCAATGTCCGAGGTTATTTGCATATGTGAAGTCACATAAAATACCATTAGGAGCCAGACCAATAGTAGAGAAAAGAGAGTCTGCATTATATCCGCTAGAAAAAAGTTAGCATATTGGTTCCAACTAAGATTAAAAGGGTATACACACAAAATAGATTCGACAGAGACGTTTATTAATGAATTAAATAATTTGAAGCTAGAATGTAATGAAGTTTTAGTTACATTAGATTTTCAAAGTTTATACCTATCAGTTAAACTACCTTCTGCTTGTTTAGTGCTATATCGATTTTTATTACAAAATATACAAGATGCTACAATGATAGCAGGAACTTTGAGAGAAATATTGCATTTAATATGTTATATCTCCTACTTCTGCTTTAAACAGAGATTTTATTTACAAACTAATGGAGTTCCTATTGGTAGCCCTATGGTAGGGATTATTGCAGAATTCATCCTTAGGATTTTAGAAAAAGACATTTTAGAAAAATTTATCAGGAGTTACAAATTCTATAAAAGATATACAGTGGGTGATCGGTTAACAAACAGTTCAGATAACGAACACATGATCGGATAACGAACACCTCACAGAACAAACTGCGGGACCTGTGGACTGAGAGAATGACAGGTCAGCCCGAAGGCTGCGTGGTAAAGCTGTGGCTTAATATTCTGGAGGATTCGGGGGTCCCACTCCTCCAATTTTTCAGGAGGGATTTGGGCCCAGCTCATTGAAACCCATCTTTCAATCTTCCAGTTGATTCCGTCATGGGTGTTGGTCAGCCTGTGATGATGGCAGCTCTATAAGTGGCTGCCACTAGATAAAAATATTCAATGAGGATAGTTCGGATTAACTAACCTAACGGAATGACAGGCTTAGGCCTTGTGGATATTTCGGCTTAACTAATCTAATGGAATGACAGGCTTAGGCCTTGCGTGTTTATGAGCCTGTGATGATGGCGGCTCTCAATAAATGGCCGCCTCCAGATAAAAATATTCCATGAGGCTATTTCGGCTTAACTAACCTAACGGAATGACAGGCTTAGGCCTTGCGTGGACTTATGGGTAAGGATGGAAGAACAGTGGTTTTTCCTGATTAAAATGAACTCGGAGACAACGTAAAATATCAAAGATTTATTAAAGAAGTAGGAGAGAGATTTTACAATTTTTCGGTCTTAGAATGGCACCCATACCTGGTTGAGGTCAATAGGCTTAGGGATCTCTACCACGATAATGCTATTAATCACTTTCCAGCATGATGTAATTTGTGAATTCCATTTCTGTAGAATGACTCATCTTTGGAGGCAAAAATCTGAAGCAATGCTTGGCTAATATCTGCTTCATTTTTGAATTTTTTTCCCTTCAAAAAATTTTGCAGAGAGAGAAACAGATGATAATCGGATGCTACTAGGTCCAGAGAGTATGGTGGACGTGACAGAATTTTCCAGCCTAGCTCTATGATTTTCTGGTGAGTCACTAAAGCAGCATATGGCCTGGTGTTGTTGTAATGTATTATGATTTGCGTTCCACAATATACAAGCATTCTCTTATTGAAGCTCTAGCTTGGTTTTGAGTGGAGAGGAAAGGTTGTCTGGGCTCACAGTATACTCCTTTTCTCACAATGTTCTCATATGTAATCCACTTTTCATCACCGGTTATCATCTGATCTAAGAAAAATTCGTTTTTGTTCCAAGCAAGCAGCAATGTGCAAATAACGACTTGGTCAAGTAAATTTTTTTCACTTAACTCATGAGACACCCAACTGGAATATTTATACACCACTCCAAGTTTTCATTTTTGAATTTTTTTCCCTTCAAAAAATTTTGCAGGGAGAGAAACAGATGATAATTGACAGGTACTAGGTCAAGAGAGTATGGTGGATGTGAAAATTTCCTAGCCTAGCTCAGTGATTTTCTGGCAAATCACTAAAGCAGCATGTGGCCTGGCATTGTTGTGGTGCAATATGATTTGCTTCTTATTGACCAGTGCTGGTCTCTTCCTTGAATGCTTTGTTTGAATCATCCATTTATTGACAATCTTTGGGTTTGAGAAGTTCATAGTGTATTGGTCTTATGACGTTCCAAAATATACAAGCATTCTCTTATTGAAGCTCTAGCTTGGTTTTGAGTGGAGAGGAAAGGTTGTCTGGACTCACAGTTTACTCCTTTTCTCACAATGTTCTCATATGTAATCCACTTTTCATCACCTGTTATCATCTGATCTAAGAAAAATTCATTTTTGTTCCAAGCAAGCAGCAATGTGCAAATAATGACTTGGTCAAGTAAATTTTTTTCACTTAATTCATGAGACACCCAACTGGAATATTTATACACCACTCCAAGTATCTGAAATGGTTTGCTATGTTGAGTTGAGCTTTTCTGCATCTCTGTTGACGAAAAAGGATTTTGCTTATAATGGCCCTACCAATATTGTCATCGATCAGAGATGGTCTCCCAGAGTATGGATTGTCATTAAGATCAAGATTGCCTGCTTTAAATTTTCTGAACCATCTCCTGCACATTCTTTCGGAAACTGTATCTTCACCAAAAACTTTCATCAAATTTCTAAATGCTTTTGTACATTTCTTCCTTGTTGGAATTCATACAAAATGCAATGCTGTAAATGCACTTTATCAATAGGCATGTTTACAAAAACAAATCTCACTTAATACTGAGATGATGAAGCAATTGTTTCAGTAAATTTAGAAGAGCACATATGTAAAAATACAATGCTAAAAAGAAGCACCATGTATGTTTCATACAAACACGTTCATATGTGTTGAAACTTGAAATGACATTATTGGACAGAACTTTCCGGTAGACCTAATACATATATATATAAAATTGAATTCTTTAAATTTGTGTGTATATGTGTATGAGATGATTGTTTTTAAATTTTGTAACTCTTTATATAAATGCAAACTTTTGTTACATCACAGTGTAGTTTTAAAGTACATGATATTTAAAATTTTTAAATTGTTCTATAATTGTTTATTTATATTGTTTATTAGAAGAAAAAAAGACCTAATTCAAAACTACTATTAAAATTTCTGATTTGGATCCTTTTAAACTAGTTTTTATTTAGAACAAGATTTAATGTTCGTTTGATTTTGAAATAATGGTTATGTGTATTTTTAAAATAAACTGATTGTAACATCATATAAACAAACTTACTTTTTACATTAGTTAAAATTGATTTTTAGAATTTCTAGTTATTTATATTTATTTATAACTTTTTGCAGTACACTGTGATGGCAGGATATAGCAGTGTGATTGTATCTCAGATTAAGACAGAAGATGGAAATGAAGCACAAAGTACCTGTTTGTCAGTTTGTCCTCCATCACCCTGCATTTATTCACCTTCCAATTCAGGATTATCAAATGGACAAACAGATTTTGGGACAACAGTTGAACGAGTTGGTAGTAGTAAACTTCATTGTAGGTCACCTGAACAGATAACAATGGTAAATTTATGAATATATTTATTTTGTTTATATTTTATAATTATGATATGAATATATATATATATAAACATATACTATTATATTACAGGTGCTCCTCTACTTATGGTTATTCAACTTAGATTAATCCAATCTTATAGTTGCCCTTATGATATTCAAAACTTGGCTATTTTCACAAGATATTGGCTAAAAACATTTTTTTTTTTTTTTCTGTTTTATCAAAAATTTACAGTTGGCCATATAGAGGATGGGGTTCAATTCCATTTTTATATTCTAAGATATAATGATAATAGCAAGGAATTCTTCCCAATCCAGTGATGATCATTATAACTGAGTTTCACTTATTTCATTCCTTTTATTATTATATATTAATTATAAATATACTATGTGTTTGAATACAAATACTTTGTGTTTATATGCAGTAACTTGCCTTCCCAGATTAGAAATACATTAGGATACTCAGGGGAAGTAAAGTTTATATGTTGACCAAATTACTATCATTTTTTGTGTCTTTTTTGATTTACAGGTTTTTTTTGACCTACTATGGGGCTATCAAAACTTAATTCCATTGTAATAATTGTAGAGGAGCAGCTTAATATATGAGAACCTTTCATATAGCAGGCTCTTTGACATATGAGACAAATAGAGATATAAGACTGGTATGAATGGCAAAAACAAGATGAGTGAATTATGGGTGAGGAGCAAAGGAATATATCAAAAGCATTGTTAAGTTACATAGAGATTAAAAAAGAAAATGTTCAACATGCCTCATTTTTGACACCAAAATGCAAGTTTTTTTGGGATTGCCAGACATTTTTTTATTAGATCTTATTATAACAGGAGCATTTTAAGCCATGTTACTCCAGCAGTAGTTAGGGTTGTCACCTAGATGATTGTTCTGACTTGGAGGGGAAAAAAACAAGGCCATATTAGTGTGTAGCGAGTGCTTTTATAAAAATCCAAAAATAAGTTAAAAAAATTAAAAAATATCATAAGATAAAAAATTACTAAATAATTAAGAAATAAAACAATATATATATACACACACTGACTTTTTTATAAATTCATAAAATTCTTGACAATCCATGCCAAAGTTCAGTTAAGTGCATAATTCCACCTTTGCCAGTTCCATTCAATCCTGTTGCAAACATCAGCCCATGTATTACCTAATTGAAAGATTCTTTTTATGTAATCATTACTTACTGGAATTGACAAAATCATTGCTACAAGCTTTGATAGTTAGGTAAATACATTTTCAATAGAAAAAAAATTTAATCAGTTTAGTAAAGTAAATGATTTTACTTCGAGACAAACATTTTTAAGCAATCACATATCATCATTTAATTTATCTAGATCTAAGTGCAAATTGGCATGCTTTTTATGGATCCAAAAAGTGTTGATATTTGAAATTTTTATTTCTTAGATTAATTACTCAAAAATATACAAAAGGATTATTTTGAAAATTGCATTCATCCTTTCAAATTAATTGCTTTACTATAAATATCAGATAATTTGGTAATAAATTTTTCATATGTCTTAGAATAAAAGAAAGTTTAAACATCATATTATTGAAAAATTGATCATCTAATTTTTTCCAGTATTTATTTTCCAGTTTATTTTTTAGATAACACATTATTTCATGTAAATCAGAATTCATAATTGATTCATTTTCTAGCTATAAAACACTTCAATTCATGATATCCATAAAATGATGTACAAAACATATATAACATTCAGCTAATTTTATAACAATTTTTTTTTGTGGGTAATAATAGTTTGGATAACTTTCAATTACTGAAACTACAATAAATTGCAAATTGAATTTCATCTCATACTTCCTCAGTCTTTCCTAATTATTGTAAAGAGGATTTTTGGTTAGGCTATGAATTTCAATATCTTCTGTTTCATGTTCACGGTCCTTAGAAAATGCCCAAAATACTTATGTATTTTTCTTTTCTTCCTTTGTGCAAAATAAATTTTTATTGCTGATCAAGAACTTACAAGTTTATCAAGAACATTATAAGTGCAGTATCTTGTTATTACACTTCTCAGAATGTTCTCATATTCCATTTCTAGTGCATTAAGTATCACATGGCAAAAGCAGTTACTTTTTAAAATTGATGGAATTATTAGGGTTAATTTTTAAAATAGTTATGTTTCCTGTAATTTACAGATGCATTATCTCTTATATAAGGATATACATTTGTAATGTCAAACTCATATTTCTTTAGGCAATTCATTAAATGTGTTGCAGTTGTGTCAGAAACTGCAACACATTTACTGTTCTCATAAAAATTAATAATTTTATTCTGTATTCCTTTTTTTAAATGAAAATATTTTATAGCAATTGGAAAAAGCTTTTGATTTTCTTTATTCAAAGCATCAAATGCCAGAGATAAAGAAATAATAATATCCTGTTCACCCCAAATTCATCAAGTGTTAATTGAATTGACATTGGTGGAAGTACATTTTCAACTATTGGCTCAGCTTTTGTTCTCCCACAATGAACTTGCTAATTTCAGAATCAAAATATAATTTGGAATTAATTTTCCTACCACAATCAATACTTAAATAATTTTGATTGTGCTTTAAACTGTGATAAATTTAAGACAATTCAATTATTAATACTTTTAGTTTATCAGGTAATTTTGATTTTGGGATAAAAAACATTATCAATTGACCCGTTGAAAGTTTTTTATGAAGTTATATGTTTTTTTCCTGCTAATATGAATTTTTAATGATTTTCTCCATCATGCTTTAATGTAAATTTAATATTGCAAACCATACACATTCCAGTGATTCCATCTACTTAAGCCATTTAGTACAGTATATTCTTTTTAATCATTCATCTTTAAATGTATTTTCATAATCAACTTTTTTCTTTTAGGAATTTCTGATTACAAATCAGAAGTTCCTGGTTGCATTTCTTCATCTTTCTCATATTGTTGTGTATGTATGTTGTCTGAAAATATTTATTTAAGTAATAGGTATATTTAAATTTAAAATTGAAATTTAAATTAATTTTTAATATACAGTATTTATTAATTAATTGACATGATTTTAGATATGAAATGTGGTCCAACTAATTTGAAAGATTGTCAAATATATATTTTGTTGAGTTATTATCAAAACATACCAGCTGTAAGTCAGTTTTCAACTTTTGAAATTATTATTTTGGCATTAACTTTTAAACTTTGCAGCTTGTTCTATAATGTAATTTGTATTTTATAATATATTTTAACTGATAGTTTATATCAAACTTATTAAGTATAATAATAATTACAATACTTACACTAATGTAAAATTTTAACAGAGTTAAATTATTGTTGTTTTGCTTGCAGTTAACATAACAGTTTAGTCTGAATTCTTGTTTTACAATGCCTATCAATAAAAATTACATAAAATGTGTGAACATCAAAATCAAGCATGCATTATTTCTATATTATTTGCACATATCATAAACATTTCATTGACTTACACATTTTAACACATTCTACATGATCATTAATCATTAGTCAGTTTACAAATAATATATCAAATGGATCACTATATACAATATAGAGAAATTCCTTTATTAAAGATGGTAAATGGTTTATTACAAAGTAACAAGTTGAGATTTACTGCAACAAGTAGTTAACAAAAAGATTTAGGCAATGTTCTCCTTAGGTGTTAGTATATTGGTGTTACTATACATAATCTAGAAGATTGCCTGCTTGGATACTAATAAGACATCAAGCATGCCTGCACCAACACTGCATTATGTAAATGATACTATTAATATAATTTAGATATATAATGCAAAATGCAAAAATGGTTAAACATTGTAGATCCAAGAAAGAGAGTTTGTCAATGGAATCCATGGAAATATTCACTAAAAGCAAGTATAAGTATGTTATCAATGAAAATCAAGCTAACAATGTACCTAATTCCTGGATGTATGCATACCATCAAAAAGAGACATCAGTTCATGTTAATGATGAGCTGATAGCTGAAGGACTATATATTATATTATTTATTATCTCTTTTAATTCATATGTATAATTTATTGTATATATAGTTTAATTTATGTTTACATTAAAAATATTTAATATATTATTTTTAAGATAAGATTTTAAGATTTTTAAGATTATTAACTTTCTTTTTTTTTATAAATAAATAAAAGAAAAAGAAATTGCACTATGTGCACATGTTGAATTTTTAAAATTTTATGATGTTTGTTTCTATAATTCTAATATTTGATTGTAACATCAATTTTTCTTGTATCATTGAAGATGGCTAATCTTTAGCTGAAAATGCTTCATTTAATTAAATAAGTTATTTTACATTTCTTATAAAATGCTGTCTTTGTATATTAATTTCATTATATAGTGTCTAAATCAGTTTCATTATTTTAATTTTATGGTTATTCTTAATGCATTTTATAATGTGTGCGTGTGTGTGTGTGTGTATGTGTGTATGTGTGTGTATGTGTATATATACAGTTAATAATCTTAAGCATAAAGTTAATTTTATACTTAAGATTATTAACTATAACTTAAATTAGCCTTCTGGATATGCATTGACAAGTAACTCATGTTCAAATCCTGATTTATTATTTAAATGCATAATGTGATTTTTCTGTTATCTTAGAGTTTTTAAAAACAACAATATTAACATTACTATAATTTGTCTAAAAATCTATATAAACAGAATGAAATTATTACTGTTTAGTGCTGTTTATGTAGACTTTTGCAATAGTCTTCAGTTTTATTTTGACATCCATTTTTCATAATATTTTTTTTTTGTTTGATTAAAAAAAATATTGTGTATATATATATACAGATAGGCCTCGATTAGCGCGACTTCGAATAGCGCGAATTCGATTAGCGCGACTTAAAAAATTGATACCGTTATTCGGTTAGCGCGAGAAAAGATTCGATTAGCGCGAGTTGTAAACACAGATCAGTCTTACTAACAAAGCTCCTTTTATGATGTCAATTAACAAATTACCGTTAATTTTCGGTTAGTAAAACCGGACGAGGAGCAGTCCAAGAACGGTCACACGATTTTGAAGGGGTGAAACATCAGAAAGATGGGCTTTTTGCCGTTAACTGTTTAACATTACTGTACTATTATTTAGCTTTGCTATCGTATACATACAGTAGAGTACAGAATTTTCTCTTTTAAAAAGTATCGAAATGGATAAAAGGAAGAACACTTTTGATGATAAAACAGGAAACGAAAAAAAGAGAAGTGATTACGCTACAGCAAAAAATGGATGTGATTGAGCGACATAAAAGCATTCTTTGTTAAATTTTTTTAAATAAGGATATCTTTACAAATTTATTTGCCTATTATATTGCTGTACTACCGATATTATTTATTTTCTTTTGTTTATTATCTGATTTCTTTATTTAAAATAAAACTTGTGAAAAAAATTTGTTTTTGTTATCTTTTGGTGTCGTATTCTGCTAATAAACAAATAGAAAACTTGTTAAAAATTTCTCATTGGTTCATTAACTTCGCTTATTAATGCTATCTGGAACTAATTTACTGATTTAATAAAGTTGCAATGCTTAATTAAAAATCGGACTATTCACTCAATTCTCGACCCAGAATTGGCGGCCAGGCGGCGCTCAACTTCCGCTTTCGATTCGCTATTTTAGTTTTGATTTGGCGGTTGGTTTGATGATGATATGAGACGCAATTCCTGGTAAGTTATTAATTTAGATGATGAACAATGGTGTAAAATATGAAAATAAATATTTACAATAAACAACACTAACTGTTTAAGAGTTATTCATTGTGAAGTTAGCTAATGGCCGGAATCTCACAAAGCAAGAACCAATTACCATATTTTCCATAGAGTTAACTTCGATTAGCGCGAGAAATTCGTGGAACCAATTATTCGCGCTAATCGAGGCCTACCTGTATTCTTAGAAAATATGTGCAATGGGCTATTATGTCTGTCTTAGCTATATAAATTTTAATTATCTTATAAATGCATGATTTTTTTTTCCTATTAACTTATTAATTTACATTACAAGTCCATATTCCATAATAAATATTAGCATAATATTCAAAACATTGTGCAGTTAAATTATTAAGTGAAAAGTGTAATATTGGTATCCATGAATCAAATTTGCTTTTCAAAATTCAGTACACTAGATTCCTGATTAACTGACCTTACAGCAGTGGACCTCTGCTCAAATAAATGAATGGCCAGTTAATCTAAAAACATATGCAAAATATGACTTATAGGTTGTAAATTAAATTAAATTAAAAAAATATATATTATATATAAATGTTTATTAAACATTTTATTAGCTACAAAAATTGGTAACTTTCATTTTTTTTTTTTGATTTAAATATGTTTTTTGAAACAAAATCATGCTATTTTTTTCATAAGAATTACATTAATAATAGATGAATTATGGTATTAACTGAGATAAAATATATTATACTTGTTGTTCAATATATTCATGCACTTTCTTTTCTTCCAAATGACTTATTCTTTTTTTTATTTTTATTTTTCTGCTCATAGTTCAATGAAAATGTGACCAGTTAAAATGAAACTAGATAAAAGGGAGTCTACTGTATTTGCTAATTCAATATTTGCAGTGATTATACAAAAATATATCTTTCATGAATTGAAAAGATTTGTTTTTGTATTTACTATTTAAATATATTTGATAGTACATATTTAATAATAATACAAATTAACTAGAAAACCAAATTTTCTAAGCCAAATTGACTCCTAGCATAATAATTTATAATCAAACTATAATTTTCATAATTATTTTTAAAATTATTTAACAGATGGTGCCTGTAGCCTTGATATAAAAATAATTATTAAAATTATAGTTTAATTTCAAATTATTATGCTAGGGGGGTTAATTTGGCTTAGAATATTTGGTTTTAGATATTCTCCTAGTTAGTTTCAATTAGAGTATACTAACTAAAACAATTCATAACCAAAGAATAACATAACCAAAAATTTCCTCTGCTGGAATATTTTGGAAATTAGTAATTTTTGTAAATTTAAGATACTAATTTAATAAATTAAATTATAAATAATAATTTCTATTTGGCTTACTTGATTAGAAAAGTCCATAGCTATATTATTAGCCTGGCTGGGAATTTTGTGTCAGCCTAATGTAATAAATATTGAGGAACATTGATCAGTCTAATAGCCTAATTCAATTATTACACTCCAACATCCTAGTTAGATCACAATAATGAATTAAATTTGGATCGGATCACGAACATTGTCTTGGAACGGATTATGTTCATTAACCGATCACCCACTGTATAGATGACATATGTATTATATGGAGAAATGAATATAAAACAGAAGATATAAAGAAAGCATTTACGAATGAAGCATATTTGGTTGGTTCTAAAAATAGAGCAAAGAAGTAAGAAAATAATACATTACTTAGATATATGGATAGAAATAGAAAGAGAAATTTACAAGATAAGTGTAAATCAGAAGCCAACAGCAGAAATATTAATTATCCTGGCATGGTCAGACGACAAACTCGCATACAAAAAACCAGCATTTTATAAATATTTTAGAAGAGCAAAAACCCATACAAATACTATAGAAGCCTAAAAACAAGAATTAACAAAAATCGTAAAAATAGGAAAGAAGCATGTATATATGTTAAAATTTATGAAGTCGATACAAGCCAAAGTGGAGAGAGAATGGACCAGGCAAAATAATATGCTAATACAAGAAACTCTGTTACCTCAATTAGAAGCAACCATTGACATGCAATATTTTAAAATACCATACCATATGACAAAATTGAATATGATTAAAAACATTGCTAAAAAGCAATCAATCAAATTAAGTATGATCAGAAGTAAAGAAGAAAACGTATTCACTAAGCAGAAATAAAATCTTTATTTCACAAAGGAATGTTTTCGACCATTCTCCACTGATGTAGACCAGTAGAGAATGGTTGAAAACGTTCCTTCGTGAAATAGTTTTATTTCTGTTTAGTGCTTAGATTTTCTTCTTTACTTTGATTAGTTGCAAAATGCCTACAGCCTTGGTACAATCAGAAGCCCAACTGTTTTTAACTTGGTTAGAAATGAAAAAGATAAAAGATTTAATAAACTAAAAGCAGGATTATATCAGATCCCAGTATGGAACCATGATTTAGATAAAGAAGAATTTTACATGAGTATGACTACTAGAGCATTAGAAGAAAGAATAAAAGAACACCATAAAGATATCGTGAAAGGAGATTTGTGTACTGTGTTGGCAAAGAAATTTTAAGAGTTGGACATAGAAATTAAATGTGAAGACACAAAAATTATAAGAGAGATTGATAAAATAGATGATAAATATGTTGCAGAAACACTGGAAATATTAAAAAGAGAAAAACAAGGCAATTTAATTAACGAAAAACAATGAATGCCGCCAAAAACGCATCGGTGGCATGGGTATATGCTATCAATGATTGATGATATAGACTGATACTTATTTATAAATTTATATTATAATATATATATACTATAAGATTTATATCATCATCATCATTATCATTATTATTATTATTATTATTATTATTATTTTATAACCAATATGTTAATTTAAATAATTGATAGAGTTAATGTGTAAATTTTGAATTTCAAATTTAGAATCGAATGCAATAATGATGTTAAATTAAATTTGTGTGTCTGATCCTATGGTTTATAGTGCTGAAAATGATCTTGTAATTTTTGAATCTGTGAGATATTTCCTTAGTTTATGTTAAGTATATGTTATGTATATAGTTTATGTTGATTAGTTTTAAGAAGGCAACTATTCTAACCTGTTGCCAAAGTTTTGACAGTATGCATGAGTGAAGACAGTAATTGAATAATTTTAAAAGCCAATCTAAAGCAAATGGATCAAAATTGCAAAAGCTGCTCATTGAGGATGTCATCAGGACTTGTTACTTTTCCTGTTTTTAGAGAGAGACAGACAGTATCAAATTCTTTTTGTAAACTATGTGCAGAAAGTAGTGATATCTATGTTCTTGGCTTTATTTTCTTACCAGCTTTAAATTTCTCATTAACTATTATTTTGTGTACTATTTGATTGAGTTTGATGTTTGTTCTTTTGGCTTAATTGGATTATTGAAAAGCTTTCTTATAAGCTTTCAGGCTTTCCTACTATTATGGGTAATGTCTAAGTTTTCCTGTAAGTAAAAGTTTAAATATTTAACAGCACATATAGCAGTTAAGCATAAATAAAACAGATTTTAATAAACAAAAACGTTTTCGGTACTTTACGTACCATGTTCAGTTGAACCGAACAAAAGGACATAGTAGAAATAGAACTACATAAGATTAAAAAATTATATAACATATATGTATTTTTCAAATAATATTTACAATAAATTAATTAAAATTTGACCGAAAATGTTCATACATTTTTAGTTAAACTTTTTACGTTATACTACTAAATATTAAGGGGAATGAAATATTAACTCTGACTTTATATGTTAAAAGATGAAACTGAGTTTATCAAACAAGCTTTTACCGCATATTTTAATGTTTCATTCCCCTTAATATTAAGTAGTATGACGTAAAAAGCTTAACTAAAAAATGTATGAACATTTTCTGTCAAATTTTAATTAATTTATTGTAAATATAATTTGAAAAATACTATATGTTCTATAATTTTTGAATCTTATGTAGTTCCATTTCTACTATGTTCTTTTGTTTGGTTCAATTGAAGATAGTATGTAAAGTACTGAAAATGTATTTGTTTTATTAAAATCTGTTTTATTTATACTTAATTGCTATGTGTGCTGTTAAATATTTAAACCTTTGCTGATTGAAGATAAGCAGTTTTTTAGTATATGCAAGTTTGTTTCCTGTATGTTTTCAGATATTATGTCCATGAAATCTTTACCAACATTAATGATTTTTTCAGAAAAGAATCTGTGTTATAAATATCATAATATTCTTTAAAGTTATTCTTCACAGCAGTTTTGAAGCTAGGAATATAATTTGTATAACAGTCTTCTGTTATATGCTTTTTTGAAAATTTTCCTTAGGATTTGGGTAAAGCTATTATAGTTTTTGAGAGTATATTCAATGACTACAGTTTCTTTGTCAAGCTCTTCCAAAAATGCATGCCAGTTTGCTTTATTTAGATTGAAGCATCTTCAGAAAGAAAGATGCCTAGGACTGATTGCTGCCGAAAATTGCAGCAATCAGTTGAGTATAAGTTGTGCTGAGAATGGGGAATGGGTTCAAGAAAGTTTTGGTACAGCATCTGGAGATTTCTTCAGAGACAAAGGGCCAGGTTTAAGTTTTATCCACCTTCTCCATCTTCCACTGTGAATATACCAGGGAACCAAATATACCTGGAATACTCATATTTCACATACAACTAAACTTCATATAACATTCAAGCATTATTCATCGAATTGCATTGAATAAAAGTGAGTACTGTGAACCTTTCCATAGAAAAGCTAAATACATATTAGATGTTTTATCTTCACACACACATGTACACACACACAATTTAAATTTTTTTGAAGAAAGTGTTCATTATATGAAATTTTGATTTTTTTTTTAAATAAGACTTTTTTAATAAGATTTCTGTAGTATGATTGTTAAAACTTTGAGAGCAATGTTTATTATTCTGGACATTTCATTATTGTGGAATTCATTATAAGAAAATTTAACCTGTATTGATTATTTATTGCATGAAATTTTTAATTCTCATATTGTTACATTAATATTTTCTAATATATGTTCAATTTTCCATAAAATTTTTCAGAAAATATGTTTCTTTCTCATTGCAAAAGTTCAGTTATTTGTAATCAAGAAATTTGCAAGATTATTTTGAAATTTTTTGAATTTCATAATAAAGTATATGATAGAAACAATGAAACATGGCTATCATTATTATTATATTTTGTGCAGCAGTTTATTAATTTATGTCTAACTGAATTTCAAAATAGAATAATTTTACATAAAGAGGTGAGTAAAATAAATTTTCTAATAAATTTTATTCTTTGGTAAAATTTAAATATAATTTCTTTTACAGGGTATAATAAAAATTATTTTTATTAATCTTGAAAATATTTTAATATCATCATTAATAAAATATAAAGGTAACATATAAATTATTTTCCATTGATCTTTTGTTCTGTTATAAATGCAATTGAAATTTTGATCTTCAAAGAATAAATAAAGTATGGTTTTCAACAGCAATAAAAATAGACATTTTACAAAAAATTTTAGAAACTTTAGAAACATTTTACAAATTTTTACAGGCATTTTAGAAATTTTAGAATTTTTATATTTTTATTATAATATGATGCAAAAATCATAATAATAAAAATATAAATTTTGAAATAAAAAAAAAAATACTTTCAGAATAAATAAATTGCAATTCTAACAAAATTGATAGATTATGAACAATTTTTTGAAGTTATCAATTAAATATGTAAAAATGCTAATGTTTATTTTTTTTCATTCCCTTCCTAATTTGCTTATTAAATAAAAAAACTTTTAATTAATATGACAAAATTTCAATTAGTTACAGTAGATAATCTTATTATACTACAATAAAAGCTTCACTAGGGATAGAATTATCATAACAGAATGATTATAAATAAAAATAAACAAATTATCAAATTACCAACAGAATACTGCTTTCATGTAACTATAATTAGCATAAAAGCAGAATTATAATTATGACAATGTCAAAATGTTACAATTAAATATCATCATTGCGGAGAACTGATGCTAAGCTCCGCCTACTCTGAGAGAGCACAACATCAAAGGCTGCTTGGCGAGTGTTACTACTCATTAAGACTCTACTCTGATTAGCCTTCTGCAATTGATTGCACCACGTGACTCAGTTCTCAAGTTTTATGACATAAACGAAAAAACGTGACCCGAACTAACTGACGGGAAATGTGTCCTATCATACTGTTCCTACGTAACTTTTTCGACTGAGTGACAAATGAAATTTTATAATTCTCTTTTTGATTACTGTTATTCATTATGGAAAAATCAAGGATGTGACACAATAGGATGTTTTGCATACAAAACATTATAAAAAGTTAATAAATCGGAACTCTGCCAAGCCTCGGAACAGATATATCATCGTTAGTGAAAAAAATTATGTAACTTCGTAATTTATATGAATTGATTGCATTCGATTCGGAATGATAAGATACATTTAAAATCGTTTTAAAAAATCCAATTACAGTATCTATAATAGTTTTGCAAAAATTTGCAAAAATAGTTTTTGCAAAAATTTTAACAAAACGTAATTTCGAGCCCCAACTTTGAGGCCCCATAACTTGAGAATGAGGCTTTTGCCTCTCATGGGACCTTCACCAATGAACTCAGAGCCTTTAATTAGAGGGTAAGATAAAGGGGTGTCGAAGTTCCAGTATTTTCCGCTTGGATATTTTTCTCCTGTCGTACTAACTGTTTTGTCTACTTTTTATCAAAGAGTGGAGTCGCCCAGTCTCTCAAAAGTGCATTTTTTTGTTAGTGTATTTTGCTTTATATATATAACTGTAAATATTATTTTTGTGTTGTAAATAAACTTGTATATTTGAAGACCGTTGTGACTCTGTAGAGGAGTGATTTCGATATCGAACCACATTACAGGACCGGAAACATAAGTATTTATTTGATATCAGCTCAATACAAAATTATGCGGTATTTTTTTACTTAATGATGCAAAATAATTAATAAATATATTAATAATATTAAATGTTACATAAAATATCATACATATACATTGTTAAATTTTGAAACATGATTTTATAATCATGTTTCAAAATTTATCAATGTATATGTATGATATTTTATGGTAATTAGCATAATTGTTAAAAGTTATAAATAGTATCCTCTACATTTTATATAAATTAAATAAACAATCTTTAAACAGAATATAAAAATATTCCTTGTTTGAAAAATCTCTGTATTTGTTTAATTAATTTATTTTTTAATATATTAAATATGTTTATGTATGTATGTATAATTAATTTGAACTACTGGACTATTTTTATATGTTAGTCAAATAACAATGATATAATTTATACTTCTTATTCAACAGAACTTCAATTATGTATCACAGAGTTGTTTGTTCTTATTGGTCAATATTCAGTAACAATAGAAGAATTACAGTTATTTTTCAATTTCTTCAAAATACCATCTTCACCAATGGTAAGTTTGCTATTTTAAATCTGTTTATTTATATTTAAAAATTAATTTATAATAAAGGCCAGCCCTGTTTATGAGATTAAAGTATTCCTGGAAAATGCTCATAAATCAAATTCTTGTAAATCTGAGCTTAAACTACCATTATCCATCCTTAAAAATATAATAATGCATTCCTGAGCTCAAAAAATGTTTTCCATGAAATAAGCTGAAATGCTTTCCATATATATTAACAATAACAAAATTACTTCAGTAAGTAGCATTAATTGTTATAAAACAATTTAAAAATAGAATTTTCTTAAAGAAAAATCCTTAATAAAGAGGTTGGCTGCTGGCCTGAAACTATTTCCATTTTCATGACAGCATTAACTTTTTCTGCTCCTATGTCTCTTATGTAAGAGATAAGCATTGACCTGCTTATACTCCTATTTTACCTATGAGAAGACATAAATTTAGGAACCAATATTTTTATTTATTTTATATTTATCAAAAAATCTCTTAACCTGATGCATGCCAAGAAAGTTGAAAAATGATTGTATGAACAAGCTGGCTAATTAAGTAAATAAGCTAATTAATATGTAAAAAATTAAAATCATCATTTCTTAGTTAATTTGCATTGAAATATTTTCAAACGTTACTGTATCAAGTTTTTTGTTTTCTTTCTAACAATATAAGATCTTTTTTTCAAATTTTATTTTTTTCAGAAGTTTTTTTTCTATACATGTGATTACTGAAAACGTGATTCTTTTTATATGAAGATTTAGCCATTCAATAAAATAATTGCTATTTTTGGATAGAAGATGGTCCTCTGAATAAAAAATGCCATGAATGAAGAAAATCTGACCATATTTAAAAAAAAAAATAAACAATCAATTAATATGGAAATTTTGTTTAATGAATATTAATTAAGATATGTCATATAATTACTTCAAAATTTACATAAATTTACTGAAATATTGTCATTTTTATTAATAATTTATATTTACTGATATATTTTTTTACTTTATTTCAGTAAATTTTTGAATTCATTAAAAAATCTAATATAAACAAATCAAAAAAAAAATTGTCTTCTCTCATACATAAACAGCTATAATATTCTGTACTTTGCTCTAATTGGATCCCCAATTGTTGAACCTCACATTTTTCCTAATATTCTTCTTCTAAAAAGAAATAGACTTAGCAGGAAAAGAATAGGAAAGGAGTGGCAGTAATAAAATAATAAAAGGGGCATGTTCCTTTTAATGGTGGATCTTTATTTACATCAAAATTTTCTCATTTTTGACAAAAATATAATGAAAATAAAAAAAAATATCAATGATTAATAAAAAATGTTATCTATTTTAATAGAATTAAGCAAAATTTTAGTATTATTATATATTTTTAAATGTTAAGATCTTGTAATTTATCCTATAAAAAATTAATTTTGCAAAAAATTTCAGTAATTAACTTTATTTCAACATATAATTTGAACAACATGAACAAAACCTAGAATATAGAGAAACAAGGAAAAAAAAAGCTGATTTTCTGAAAAATATTCAATAATATAGATTTTCATAAAATCTTTTAAAATAAGAAATTTTGACTAGAAAACATTTAGGAACCATGATCAGAAACTTCTTATGCTGCTTTTTCAAAAATTCTAAACATAATTGCAATAAACTGATTAGGACCAGTCAAATTGAAGTGGAAAATTTTATTGTTTGTTCCTGTCATACATATACATATGTGGCATATGTATGGCATTGACCACATATGTCATAAATGGCATATGTAGTCAATAGCTGCTGGCAGTAATTGACCTTGAGTGATATATGTTGGCAATACATTCAAAGGGTTAAGTATCAATGCTTATTCTGTTTTTCATGTTTTTATAAAATTTTCATAAAATTGCTTTGTTTTTTTATAAATTTTTTATTAACACTTTCATTCTGAATTTAATCTGAATCATCTTATCCAATTGTCAAGTTTGGATTGCCTTAATTTCATGATTATGGCCTCCTAACTAAGACAATTTGTTTTATTTATTGTATTCCATGTTTCTTCCTCATTCATGAGTACTTTGTCCATCCAAATTGTCTTGAACTGCTAATTTATAATTCAGGAAAATTTGGTCCCTTTTAAATAATTTGATTTTGATGATTCTTCACACTTAACAATTGTTAAATTAATTTTATTTAAAAATTTAGATGTTTCAACTTATTAGAGAAACAAAACTTACTAATACCACACTTGAGGATCAATTTACTGTCCGACCAGCTTAGCTGTGACCATCGATGCAAGTACGCGTGTGCTAACTGAACGAGTCCAGTGAAAAAAATAGGGATGACAGCTTTCCACATAGATGTTTTCAAATGCAAGATAACTGAAGTTGAGTGTAATCGCACATGGATGTTTTCAAACGCAAGATATAACTGAAGTTGAATGGAATTATTGTAATGTCGAATGCTAAATGATTAGTTTTGATGTTGGAAATAGTATATCTAACAGAATTTTTCAAATGCAAGATAACTGAAGTTGAATGGAAGTTTAATGTAATGTCCTTCGCATATGGATGTTTTCAAACGCAAGATAACTGAAGTTGAATGAAAGTTATTGTCAAACGCAAGATAACTGAAGTTGAATGGAAGTTTATTGTAATGTCTAACAACACAAGATAACTGAAGTTGAATGGAAGTTTATGGTAATGTCGAATGCTAAATGATTAGTTTCAACATTGGAAATAGTATATTTAACAGAACTTAATATTTCAACTTCAACTTTTATTGAATATTAATTCAATAATTTTAATCTAATAAAATACCGACTGCGACTCTCCCTTTCATGTTTGGACTCATCCACCTTAGCTAGGTGCGGCTTTCGTGGACAGACAATAAAAGTCAATATCCTAGATTATTGATGGTGTGGTAATCAGGGAAATAAGAATGTAATAGTCACTTCTTATCAATATATTTATTTAATTAACAACAACATATACAGATGTGACTATAAATCTACAGAATGTACAGTTCATTCCAAAAAGATAATCACCTGCTTTGCAGGGGCTGAGCTTACTGAAAGTTGATAAATTATAAAGTCTGTCAGTTCGAACGTGCATAGTGGAAGCTAAAAATGGATGTGTCCATTCTGATTAAGAATAGCGGTGAGGTATACAAATGAGATGGGTCGATTACAGTGCTTTGAACTGAAGAGACTAATTGCTGATCACTATTTCAATCCAGGCAGACTAGTTACGAATTGAGTAAATACCATAACATGCTCTAATATCACTTTTTAAATTTTGAATATTGGTAATTATGAGTATGATATTTACAGATTTATTTTTTCAAATTCTAAATATTGGTAATTATGAGTATGATATTTACGGATTTATTTTTTAAAATTTGAATATGCTAACATAAATATACCGTATTTGTTTGCTGCCATATATTATATATAAACTATATATAGTTTTTTTTTATATATTCTCATCAAGAATAAGAATGAACTTTTATTTGCATAAACGTGATTTTTTTAATAAAAAATCACCCGAACGAAATTTGGCGAACCAGTTCTGACACTGCCGTTCTTTTAAGGCTTCATCACCATACACAGCACGTAACTTTTTGTGAGCTTGTGTTGCATTACTACCTTTACGAAAATAAAAAAGCAAAATGTGACAAAAATGTTCACTTTGGTTCTCCATGTTTTAGCTTATTACACGCATACACTATTTAGCAGATCAATGTAATTTTGCAATTGAATGTTTCATAGAGAACCAAGTAATAACATATCAAAAGATTTTATCTGTGTCGAATATGTAAACATGCATAAAAATACAAATAATGCTACCTGTTAATGAAATCCACAATGACTTAGTTTCCAACCCAATATAATATAAAACTTAAATATATAATAATTGAAATCTGTTATACTTTGTATTTATACTGAACTTTTAGAAAGACATGGTAGAACATAAACTATAAATTTGACTATCGAACTAACTTTTATTAGAAAAATACTTTAAAACTTAAAAATATAAACTTTTATTAGAAAAATTAGTAGAAAACCAAAACAGACATAATAGCACAAAATTCATTTTGACACACACACTCAGTTTTTATATTTTATCTTTTATATCAGGCAAATTAATTTTCAAGATATTTTGAGAATGAAAAAATGAAATAAAATATAAAAATTATATAATTCATATATTAGAAACAATAAATAAATATAAAAACAAAATAAACAAATAAATTAACAATATAAATTTAATATATGCTCCAAAATCCTCCATTTGAGATAACCATCTCTATTCTATCTGGCATACTGTTAATTATCGTTTCGCATTTGTTTGTCTGCTGAATGGTTTCCCATCTTTGACAGATGATTTCACCACAAGTCGTCTGCTGTTCTAACGTCATAGGAATCTCGTGCCATATCAGCCCAAAAATTTTTATGGGGTTGAGATCAGCTGGTCTAGCTGGCCAATCCATTATTCTGAGGTGTTGCTGTTCTGCCAGCCAGTTCGATGTTATACATGCCATGTGGATAGGAGATTTGTTTTGCATGAAGGTCATTACTGAATCGCCAAATAATAAATGAAGTGCTGGCAATAATGAATTTTTCAAAATATCTATGTACTGGATAGCAAGTAAGGTTGCCTTCTATTCGAACAAGTTGTCCCGGTCCCGCTGCTGTTATCCATCCTCAAACACCTATAATGATAATACTGTTTTATTATAGCAATATATTCATAGAATTAGATTTAAGTAATTAATGGCATGAATTTCTTTACAAATTCATGTTAAATTAAATATTTCCACAGCATTTTCAGTTATTATTATGCAGAACATCTGTTTTTTAATTTGTCGATGAGCATGAAAAACGTAAATTTTAAGTATTTTAAGAAATTGTAATTTTAAACAAAACATCTGATTTTATTTTCAATTCTTTAAATTGACATGTTTATCCCATTCAAAATATACTACCAGTAAGTGAATTAAGTTTAACCCAATTAAAACGCTTTAAACACTTTATTTCATCTATAGAAAATTTTAAATCAAAATCTTTTTGAAAGAAAAGTTATGAATAAGTAAACAATATTATGAAGCATTGCTACAGATTCATACATCTTGTTTTTACTGTAATATTAAATATAATTGGAGAAGAGATAATAATATTACATACTTTCGCTTTCTTATTGGTCATCCATGGTAAGAGATGCTGTAACAGTAATCAATAGGTAGCAGCTATAGAATACTGAAATCACTGATTTGCTAATATAACAATAGATGTCATTATTGGTTAAGTAGAAAGTCAACTATTTGTTGATATGTCAAAATTTATGCCCATATTCAAATAAGACATTTTCAGCAAATAGAAATATGCTGTTATTCTATCGAGAGATATAAAGCTTCATTCCTGTTTATATCATATAAACAAGTTGACAAATGAAGAAACTTGTGAAATTGATTATGATTAATTTTTCATGATATATAAATATATATATTTAGTATATCAATATAAATGAGAATATTCAACATGCTTTTTAGTGTTTGAGTTTCTAGTTAAACACATATTAAATATTTTCTTTTAACATTAAAGCATATTATATAAATGCTTTACTACTTCAATTACAGAATATAGCAGAGAAATAGGGAAAGTGTTCAAAATGTTTTAAGTATTTCTCAAACTATTTTATATATTGTATTCAGAATTTATGAAATTCAAATCACTAAGATGATAAGAATTTCTAATCATAATCAAGTATTTTAAAAAGTTATATTACAGTTTTATAAATGAATTGTAACATTTAATATAATTAATGATAACAACAATTATGTGATAAACCCCCAATCTATATTTTTAATTTGAATATAGCATATAAACGTTTTTTTAGCTTATTAATTTCTATCATTTGTATATTATAGCGCAAATACTAAAACATAGTGTTCCAATGTTTCATTTATTACACTCACGACTTACTTATGCTATTATTTTGTCTTTAAGCGATGTAATTAGGTTTTATAATAAATATCCATATTTTATAATTTTTCTAAAATGCTGACGTATTACCAACAATGTGATATTCTGTTTCGAAAAAAGCTACTATGCAAAACTGCATGAAATTAATATTATTTCGGATTAAATTTTAAAATATAAATCCCACCGAAATTTTTACAAAATAATAATAAATAAAAAATAAATATATGAATAACTCACCTATTGAAAATCTTCCACTTTTTCGCTTCTGAAGCACGTATCAGCTATCGTGCCTATGTCCTTTAGGCCAGTGAACCCAAACATTACCGTTCCATCACTGGAAAACATTTTTTCGTCGGAGAAAATGACTGTGCTCCAGTCTAAAGCATTCCAATTTCGGTGCTGATAAGCGAAGCCGAGACAATCCATCATATTGCACAGTGTGAACGATTGTTTTCTGGCTGCTCTCTTCCCTTCCAAATTTGCTTCGTGTAATCTATTTTTATATAAATAATACAGTGTATGATATAAAATATATCCAAATATACATATAAAAAATATTTAGTTATAATCAAATTGATTTTTTTAAATCATGATAAAAATAATGTATTTTAATCAATTATTATTTAATAATTAATATCATCCATAAATTAATTTTATTTTTATACATTTATAAGTTTATTATAAAAGGACATACTGTCTTCGAACTGTTTGTAGTGAAACAGGTAGTGCCAATTCAGATTTAAGTTTTTTGACTACTTTAAATGGGTTAGCCTTACTACAATAAGCCAGATTTTCTTTCACAACTTTTTGTTCATTATATGAGATTGGAGAAAAAACAATTTTTTTATATGAAATCTTAGCTATTCAATGAAATATTTGATATTTTTATAGCAGCAAGTCTTATGAATAAAATAAGTTATGAATGAAGAAAATTTGATAATAATTAAAAAAGTTATCAACAAAAACAAAGTATTATGCAAATTTTCATTAAGTTATATCATATAATTAGTTGAAAAGTAACATAAATTTATTAAAACATTGTCATTTTATTTAGGAACTTTAAAGCCATCCTGTTACACTCACAAAAATGCTCACAAAAAACAAAGCTCTAAACAGGATAAATACTTTATTAACAGAAACGCTTTCAACCTTATCAGTAGGTCAACTTCAGCTATATTACGTTTCACGAGTCATGGCCGGGCTATGCGCAGTAAGGAAATGGGGCTCTGGAATTATTAAACAGGTTTCCGCTGTCGACCTCAGGTACACTTTCCTCGTACAGTACATACTGTACTGTACGAACTGAAAGTGCGGGCTGTAACAATATGTTTTTCTCTACAACGTTTTAAAAAAGATTTTAACTCTTTTCTTTTACAAAAACGAATAACTACGTAGCTTGCCCAGGCACTCCACTGACGTCATTGTAGATACCCTATCCCCGTAGTCATTACATAGATCGTCTTTTCTACTGCGCATATAATTACTCCGGCCATGACTCGTGAAACGGACTATACAATGAATATACGGAATGGAGAGAAGCATCCCCTTACAAAAATAAACAACTCAAAAATGACATCATAAGAGTTGTCGTATAAACATTTACACATTACCACTACAAATTCCGCTCCTACAAAACAATACTGATAATAAATACTAATAATAATATTGTATAAACATTTACACATCACCACTATAAATTCCATTCCTACAAAACAATACTGGAAATAATAATAATAATAATGTTACAACCTAATAAAGTGAAAATCCGAAGTGATATTCATAAAAATACAACATTAAAAACTCGTGGACAGGGAATGCATGATATTCAAACATCGTCTAAACACTTACACATTACCACTACAAATTCCACTGCTACAAAAATAATAATATTTTTTACTATTATTATATTAAAAGTATATTTTTTACTATTATTATTTTTGTAGCAGTGGAATTTGTAGTG